>JAPYYS010000900.1:0-49916 GCA_030522525.1 Campopleginae sp. 14b
CTTCTTATTTTTTTTACCTCGCTGCTGGCGTGCGTGCGTTGGAGGGGCGGGCGCTTTCCTTCTGCTTTTTTTTTTTTTTTTTGTAGTCCTTTCATGCAGGATCGCGTGAAACGATGAAACTCCATATCGCATGCCAGTTTCTCCCAACAAAACAGAGACATGAAGGGCGAGCGAGAAAATAAAAAGAGACGATGAACGCGAGAGGGATAAATCTTGACGTGGCTCCGATTCAGCGATTCCTAACGAACGCGGTAACGATTTTAATGTTGCACAACAATCTCCCTGCTAACGATTCCAACGTCCAGAGGCAAGGATCCAAAAAGAACAAAAATTAACAATATCCTTTATTTTATAATGCGGAAAGAGTTCAATTTCGAACGTTTCCCGATTGCTGAATTATTCTCGGCACCAGACTTGAGCGACCATCCACGTGCTCTGTAAGAAATCTTTGACATATGAAGAAAACCATACAACGGGGATTTTTTAAATATTTAATTTATAATTATAAATATTTAATATAAATATATTCTAATAGATATATAATATAAATTAAATATTATAAATATTCAATTTATATTAATTATAATAAAATTAATTTTTTTTTTCTGTAGTTTTCTGAAGTTTTCGTTATTTTGACAATATCTTTCATTTCTAACGAAAAAATCGACAACATTTATGATTGGGATATGACAATAATTTATTAGTTTCCAAAGAAATTTTCTTCAATATTTCGCGATGGAGTGACTAAATTTTTGTCATTTCCAAAGAAACGTTTAGTCGAACGTATCGAAAAAAAATTTCTTTTCAGTGTAAACGTCATAATCTGTCAGCCTCATGATCCATTATTGAAAGACTGAAGTCCTCCCTTGGAAAAGAGGTTTCCATGATCCCGAATGGACGTAAAGCTGGGAATGTACAAACGAATTATGAAAAACATAAGCATCGATGGCTGAATATCAAGAGCAAATAGTTTCTTTTTTTTTTTGTTGGCTCACTATGCGACATTGATTCTATCACAGAGCTGGACAAATTGTGACACAAAGTTGGGTGAGGAAGTTATAAACGAGAGGAAACGAGACGTGAACTGACGAGTAGCCAGCAGAAAGGCAAATGAAAGAGTGCCTGCGAGCCCATGGAGCGGCTGACCAGCGACCATCGAAGCAGTCGGGCAATGGACGGTACATACAATTCTTGAGTTATACGATGATGAACTTGGAGCGAAAGAAGGATAGGATAAGAAAAATGTAAAAGAAAGAGAGAGAGAGGCAAAGAGAAAAAGACAGCAAGGCGTCGTTCGGTGGTTGTAGACTTTCAAGCCTGGTTGCTCATTGTTAACCGTGAAGAGCCCTGACCAACTCTGTCTTTTCTTCGTATGGAGGCTGTTTAGCTGTTGCTACTTCTGATCTTCGCTACCACGTAAGAGTTTCAGGAGCACGAGAAATAAGGTGAAGGAGCCATTCCTGTCTCTCTCTCTCTCTCTCTCTCTCTCTCTCTCTCTCTCTCTCTCTCTCTCTCTCTCTCTCTCTGTCCACTTACTCCCTGCATCGCTCATTCTTCCACACTTTTTGTATAGGGCTACGTGTGTGAGTGTGTGTGCGTGCGTGTGTGTGTGTGTGTGTGTGTGTGTGCAAAAGGTTTGTGAGTGTGAGCGTGTGTATTGGTGTGTATGAGGCTGGTGTGGTTGTGCATATATTTATTTACATTATCGTATTCGTAAACGTCCATACAAGTGGGGGTGTCGTGTGTGAAGGTGTGTGCGTTTAAACATCTACCAGCTTCGTATTTTCTATATTTACCGGTCGTAGCAACCCGCTGCGTAAGTTATTTGCCAGGATCCTCCTTCATGATTTTTACTCTAATTTGTAGCGACAGGGATGAAGCACGCGAGCCGCATTCCTTTTCTCCCTCTTTCCTTATTCCCTCCTCTCTATTCCTCTTCCTCTTATTTTGTTTCTCTCGAAGCCCAAACAGTTCGACCGACAAGTTTTCCTTCTTCTCCGTTTTCTTACACTTTTAACTTTTTTTTGTTTTACTATCAAATGCGGTCTATTGAAATTTTTCAATCGTCCGCTTATTTATTCACCAGTTTACCTGATTCCGTGCCAATTTTTACGTGCCAGAACGCAATAAATAAACAAATCGAGATCTCTTTTTTTTTTTTAGGTTTCTTATATTTATCGGACTTTTTATTCATTCAGAAAGTTTTGTTACAGAACATTTTGAAGATTCTGAGGACAAACGATTGCGAAACGATATTTACTGTCTTTTTTTTTCATCTCACTTTCTCACCCTCATCGACATCCAATAGTCACGATATTCTAACCGTTGTTAACACGCACATATAACCCATTTAACGTTGCCGGCGGAAGACATCCTTCGCAGGATTGGAAATGATATGCGATCGCCTATGATTTCGGTAGCACGGTATTTTTTTTCTTCTTCCAGGGCTGAATCAGTCAACGGCGTGACTGTGGCGGTGTGGCCATACAACTGAGAGCACGAATTCTTTACATGAGTAACTATTATACGAGTCTCATATGGGGCCTATTGGATGAAAGAAACTTTAGCTGAGTAAGCCCTGGTTTAATTAATTCCTTAATTACTTTTCACCGCCCGTGGTATGAGAGGCGGCGTGTGTGCCTGCGTTCTCGATTTCATACTCATATACATTTATAACGCATTTTATGTATTGAGGTTCGGAAACAGCGTGAAGGCTTTACAAATACCTTCCAAGGATCGAAAGAGTCAAAATCCTCATCCGACAAGCTCACGGTAGCTGCGATTATTGCTGACCTGTTTCGTCTCTCTCACACCGGGTGGGCGCCTCCATCAACAAAACCCCGAAACATTATCGATAGATCGATATTCGTATAATATGATCGAGCATCACAATAACAGTTAATCGAAAGATTGATTAGAAATTTTCTATCTTCCACAATCGTTTTGCAGTCGCCGAATAGGCGCACATATTGGAAATCGTTAACGGCTCGGGTGACAAATGAAATTTCAGAATATTAAAACGGATGAAAACTTTTGAATGATTCCCGCATAACAATCGAAATGTTACTGGCCGGATCTTTAGGGCGGAACCGAAACTCGGAGCGCGTCTTTTGTAGCCGCGCTGAAAATTCATCCTTTCAAAAATATTCGGAGCAAAGCTTATTCCGCACGAAAGATCGCGATCCTCCATTATTATTCGCCGATGCATTATCGATCAGCTGGCACGATTCCGCGGTCCCTGGTACTTCACACGTGGCAATGACACATTGCTCGATCTCATTTTCATCCAGACGAATAATAATTCTTTCCTTTCCGATGAATCAACGCCTTGCTGCTAGACAGAATGTGAAGGAGGCGAAACAATTCCGACCAATGGATATCGCTGCCAGTGTAACTTGGTAAAGTTCGTGCTAAAAAATGGTAAGAATGTCCGCGGATTTCGCAAAGCGTCAACGTCGATTGCTGGCCATATTCGGAGATCGGATAAATTTTCCTTCACCGGACAAGACTCTCTCATCTCCTGTGCATTACTCTGTACCTAACGTGAATATTATATTGCGGGTGATGTGTGTACAAAAGAGAAGAGAGAGAGAGAGAGAGAGAGAGAGAGAGAGAGAGAGCAAGAGAGCGAGTACCTGTGCGCTGTTGCGCCACGCCTCGTTTTCTCGCAACGTATACCGGAGCAATCTGACACCAGCCAAGCACCAGACTATATCCTTGGAGAGTTCTATCTGTTCCGCAGCCTCTATGTATATGACACAGCCACATATGTCTTCGCTGTCGACGCGAAATACCGCGCGATAGAATTATTTATTGCAGTTCAGATTAAAGCAAGTTACGCGGATGCACGCAGTTATATACTTTTTCCTGTAATCTAGTATAAATAAGTGACCACGTACAGCTTATATGCGTTAAGCCCCTTGTTTGCCATTTCGAGAGTGTAATCATACAGTCGGATTAATCCCGACAGAAACCATGTAATTGAATCATCCAAGCGAAAGCAATTACCAAGCTTAAGCCGTCACCTAATCAATCATCATAAGGAATTAAATAATTAATACCTTTTGACATCTTTCCTTTGGCCAAAAAAATATTCACAGAAGATCATTGAAACAATAATTGCCACTGCTCAATTGTTCTAAGCCTAAAACATCGTATTCTGAGGGGAATCAAGAATAATGAAGATTGATTAAAAAATATGAAGTGGGAGGGCAAGAGAGCGGAGACAATCTGGTAAAAAAGATGATCTTATATCTCATGAAGAACGGGCAACATTGTATTATACGAGCGTGGTGAAGCAAATGGGGAAAGGACGGCAAGGAAGCATTCCAAAAAGCCACGGCACGCGAATGTACCTGCCGAACGGCTGTGCGCGCTGTTCAGCCTCTGAAATTCTTCTCTCTCTTTTTTTTTTCATCCCATTTTGCGGTCTTATGCTGCCCTTTACAGTTCTTTCTTTTCCACCGAAGACTTTGCGACCCACTCTGTTCTCTTTCTCCCTTTCTCAAGCTCTTTTCGCTTCTTCCCTCGCTTCCCGGTTCTTCAAAGGTGTGAAAAGTGGCTTCATCGTCAAATTAGTCTTTTTTCAGGAGTCCGTTAAATATAAGTTACAAGATACCATTAGCCAGACATTCGGCTGGGGTCAACAAAACAGCATCGCACTTCTCATTGTTTTCTCTCACAATAGCTAAACGTAACGCCGCGTCCTATACTTGATCAGCCTGAAACCGAATTTTCCCCATCATTCAAACATTATGATCTGTTGTGAATTCCTCAGCGATAATTCTCCTTTGTCCTGGAACTAAATCAATTTCCAACGCTGCTAATGATCTTTCTAAATATATTTTTCTTTTCAGCCAGACTTTTCAGTTGCGATGCAATTTTAACTCTGGCAGTAATTCCTCACGTCTCGTTTTCCTGCATTCCCCATTTTCATGCAGTCGAAATAATCGATTCACGGACTTGTTACGTTCCAGTAAATGGAACTTTGAAAATTATATCGTCGACGAATTATTAATGTTAACAAAATTGTAAATATTTGAAAACAGTTGGGAAACGCACTTCTTGCTGTGAAAGTGTTTTGTAGCGAAGTGTTGACTTTGACACTAGCGTAAATGTACTTGTCTCGAGTGGCTACCGCGACTCTCTCGATCGTCATTTTATCAACGATACATTTTTATCCACAGAAACTGCTTCGGGAGCTCTTAACACAATCCTCGATGCCCATAAAGCTATACGTGTCTTATATTCCGACTACATTTAGGCATGTGTGTATGAATGGATCCATATGAATAAAGCATCTGATCCTATAATAATCCAATTCTCTTTCTCTCGGGCTAGCGGAGCGGTCATCCGTGGAGTTTCACGAACCTCGTAAGATCTCGATTTCTCAGATATCTATGTGTATCTCGTTTGCCCCGATCTCCTTCATTTGAATGAGTCATTATATTTATACACACAGCCGCGTGCGTTGGGCCAAAGGAAACTCACGTGCCCGTGAAAAAATTAGGGAGTAGAAAGACAGTTTTGATAATCGAACGGCCACCTTTGTCTATCTCGCGGCCACTTTTTCGTTTACATATCGTGAAAATAAATTTAACGAAAAAACGGTAAGCGTGAAGAGAAAAAAAAAAACGGAGCCGGACATCGTCGGAAATTGTGGGAAATTTACGTCGGCTTTCTGAGGGACTCGGGGAGAACGAAAAACATTTTTTTTCTCTGTCAATTTCAATGGAAAAGTGCATGCGACAATCGATATGCGAGGCCATTCGGTTCAGGACGTGTGCATCGTAAAAATTCAGATACTATGGGATAAATTTGTCAAACTAAATTGTCGAATATTTCGTTTTCTGGAAAGTGCAAGCGTTAAAAAAAATATAATTTTTTACATTCACAATATTTTTGTCATCAATAACCGACAATTTATTAATAAAAAAAGAAAACCATTTATTGAAAGAAAAATTCTACGTATGTCTGAGAAGAAAGGGTGAAAAAGCGTTGACACTTGTCTGGGAATATTTCTAAAATGTATCTGAAAGTCCGAGCGAAAAAACCGACGGGTATGTTGGAGAAAAAAAGTATAAGAAGCAGTTCATCAATGTTTCTCCGTCAAAAGAGGAATTTTCAACTGGCGTGAAGAATTCCGGATGGACCGCGAGCAAACGAATGTTGAGAAGTGAATCGTTGAAGAATAAGGAATCGGAGGGAAGGAGAAATTGTGCTGTTGGGTGCAATCCATCGCGGCGGCAAAAGAGCGCGGTGGATCGCATGCACGCTGACGGGCGACCATCGTGGCTTCGACGAAACTCCATACGCGTATAAATATCTATGTGTATATCGATTGAAGGATTACGTGATGGCTGATGTGCGCACCTTAGCCGTTAAGACAAGCGAGAAGCGCGGGTATTACTAAGATGAGAGAGTATGTACATAATCCATGTATATAAATTGACGTTCCCTTGTTCCTCAATATATTTATATATCCATATGTCTATGCATATGTGTCGTAGTGTATATATAATATATATAAGGTACATATCGTTGGTAGCGTATGAAAAGTCGAGTCTCCTTGGCGCTTCGTGCTTGCGTGCCAGTTCGCATTGGCGGGTAATTTCTTGCACGCAATTGCCCGCTACTGGAATTGCCCGGTAGGCGACCTCCGTCAATCATTTGCCCTTTTAAAATTTGCCCAGATATATTCATACTCCTGTACATACGTCGCTACACGTATACATACAACCCTATATACTCATCTTCTTTCTGTTTATATGCATGTGTTTACCTGTATATTTATAAATATGAGCGAGTGTGTTGTTGGTGCGGTTTTCGAGGCTTAAGAATATATTCGAGTACGTACGATCGGTGGACGCGCGCTCCGCACACTCGTACTCTCAAAACGATCAAAGTCGCCAACAAAAAATAATATGAACATAAAAAATAACTTCTTTTATGAGACCCATGCGAAGTTGAGAAAGGGAGTGGCAGAATATCTCGAAAGCGTGCACAACGGAGAGTTTCGAACGATCTGTGGGAACTCCCGATCCAAGCAACCCAAATTTGCGAACCATCTTTTTTTCAATTCTCGTATTATAATTATGGTCAAAGGATTTGACCTCTGGAAACTATATTTTCGCTTTAAATCTGGTCCTGGGGTCAAGAATATATTAAAAGTCAACTTTGTCCGGTCAGTATCTCGAAAACTTGGCTTATTTGTCTGCCTGGACAAACATCGGTGGCCAACGTCTCATGCACTGACAAAACACTTAATTTTTATGATAAAAAAATATTCTCAATTGGTACTTTTACTCAAACATTTCATTAACTGTTACAATATTTGTTAATTTTCAATAAATATCTTCGTTATCACGATCAAACTTCATAGGCATAGCATTTCCCTGAAGATGATGATTTGTTCGGTCGCTTTTATTATTTCCCCTAGCTCAGTAGATTTTTATGGTCATCAAATTCATTTGCGATCAAAAAAGCTTACGTTTCATCGAATGATTAATTTATTCCAGAGAAAAATCGAGAGGCTGAAATAAATGATTCATTAACTGTTGAAAAACGTTTATTCCGCCATATCCAACTTGAAATTTTTGTTACCGCAGTTAACAAATCCCGGTACATATAAATAAATCGTTGCTCAGTGCGAGCAAAGGCAAATTTTGGCCAATTCGTGGTTCGATACTGTGAATTTAATTGGAACTTGTTTATTTTCTCGTTGAGAAAACTTTTCCTCGAGGACGTTCAAGTCGTCAACGTATTTGCAACGTTTTTTTCCAGATTTCTCGAATAGCCTCAAAGTTCTCGTCCAAGTAAGGGCGCTCTAAGGAAAAGGCGTGCGAGAGAGGAGCGAATAAACGGAGGAACACGAACAATTTTCATTATGCAAAGGCCACACTAAATATCGGGTGCTCCGCCTATTTATTCATGTAGTTCCTAACTTTTGTGCCCCTTAAAATATAGCGGTATGATTATAACCGAGTCTCCATTTATTCACGGCAATGTCCAAACGTTAAACTTATGTGGAATACACGAACGAACGGCGTTGCGTGTGATAAGAAACCGTTAATGCTGAAAGACCCCTTTGGCAGCAAGCATTTACATAATGTTCGAGTATAGTTATGATTATTTACTACGAAAAGGTGCGATAACTCCAGTTCTCGTCAATATTTCGTACAGCGCAACTATTTTTCAGCCTCGTACAATGCGCGTCCCAAAACATATTGAAACGCGCGTCAAACAAAAAAAAACAACAACGACAACAACAAAATTTCACGGCTTAACAGGATCGTTGGAGCGTGTGAGCCCTTTTCAAAGTTTCCGAGCATGAAGAATCCGGATGAAATTGAAATTTCACGATCAATGCAAACCATGGTGGTCACGAGAGATTTTTCGGCCGAAGGGGGTAATAACGGACTTCGAACAACGGTGAACATCCTTTTTATTTTTATTGCTGTAGCATTAATCACAGGATCGCTGCCGTTAACGTATTCTTAATTAACTTTTTTCAATATTAAATCCTGATGTCATCTCGTATCAGGATTACAAGCGCCGAATACTTTGGGCTCCATATGTATCACCGAAGCCTCATCGATTGGACCGAGCAATTGGCCATATGAGTCTAAAGTACTTGTGCACTAATGTTCCATTTACTGTTGGAAACTACAATGGAAAAAACGAGGAATTTTGGAATTTCTGGCATCAGGGGTCTCAATGAGGCTCATCCATCAAATCATCGAATGTTTCCATCTATACTCTTAACATTTTTTACATTTTGACTTTTATATATAAAAGTCAAACTTTATCAATTATTTTCTCCAATTAATTTAATAAATTTATTAATTTTCACTTTCATATATGAAAGTCAAAACTATTTCAAATTACTTAATTTCCAATGGAGCCGAAATATCTTTTTCGCTAATGAAATTTTCCCTGATTTCCACTTTATTACTTGTCAGTGGCTAACGAAACAGACATTTTTCGTACCGACAGATGCAAAGTTATTCTCTAGCAGAAAAAAAATCATTTATATATATTTTTTATTAAATTGTGGAAGAATAATAGAAATGAAGCCGCAGCCCAAATGATTTCGATCGCGTGGAATACGATCAACGATAAAGTCTCACTGGATGTTGAACGAAAAGATTTCGCCGATGGCGCCACTTACCCACAGCGTTATGATTGATCAACGAGTTCCGTGCTGACCGACCGACGGTTAACCGCTCCAGCAAGCTCTCGTGGAAAGTTGCCACGATTTGTTTGACCAGCGATGAATCGTGGAGGAGACTTGCCCATTGAACAACGTTTCATCATCGCGATAATAAATCATTAAACGATTTGCGAATGGAGATTCAGCTGCCACGGGCACCGGGAGGAAAACTCGAACCGAGAAAGCAGAAGAAAACAATGTACGTAATTGAGTAGCAGATTTCTGAACAAATACAAAAAATCGGTTCGGGGTCGCTGATACAAGGAAGAAATACAAAGCTCGCGGATGAGACGTACACGAGAAGCGAGAACTATGAGAATAAGCTTGAAAGCTTCCTTGATATATTTCGAAAAGCTGATAAGACACATTAAGTCAGGTACAACAAGTCTGGAAGACTCTTCAGGGTTATCATAATGAGCTGTAACAGCGAGTTATCATTCACCACGGATACCCGGCCACGAGTGGATCTACCATGATGAAGTATAATACTGAAAGAATGATCCGCAACTAGAATTAATTACGCACATGAATATTGGAAAATAACTATACAACCCTGGCAGAATTTACAAAGATCCTTCCATCGTCAGCTTCAACGTGAAAATACTGGCTCGCGATGTTAAGGAGGTTGGCTACATACGACAATATGATGAGAATTCAATAAAATTTGGTGATAATATTCTTTAACATTAAATACGATGACACCAATTTTTGATTTATTTTTTGTCTGAATAGTTGTCGAGAAATTTGAGTTTACAATATGCAAAGAATATATCTGAATCCTATGCTTGTGTAGCTCAACTTTATTGGTCAATTTCTCGAAAACTGTATAGAAGAAACATCTTGAAAAATTTGATATTCATTTTTAATTAATACTTGCTCATCAAATTTCATCAAATTCTAATAATTTCGAATTTTCCTACGCTTTTGACATGACAAAATTGTTGTGTGAGCCACACCCTCTTTAAAAAATAAACTTGGAAAATAGCGACTTTTTCGAGCTTTATTTCGGCTGCCTGCTGCTTCAAATGAATGGAAAATCAATGAAAAATGAAGAACAATTGACTCGACAAATGGGTCGAGCTGCTCAGCTGTAAATATTGGTACAAAGTGACCGAACGCTGAGTAATTAGAAATAAACATACGGTGATGGAAAGTGTATATGTGAATAAACAATTTCATACGTCGTAGGTAATTTATTTTTCTGTATTTGTGTTTGGAAACTCTCGACGATCAGACTCGAGCACGTCGCATAGGAATGTCCCTGATGAATCATTGAATCTATATTTTTCCGAGCACAATAATTACTTTTTGTTCCTTTAAATTGCAAATATCAACACGATCGCGTCGCTCGGATTTCGAGTTGAATATAAAAATATTCCGAGGTCATTGGAAAAGGAGAATTTGTTAATTCGAATAATCTGACTCGAAGGCATGGTCGAAAGTTTAAACTTCTCGCGATAGGAGGTCAATCGCAGAAGCGGTTCGTTCTTCCTCGCCGAAAATAATGTGCTAGACACTTTCGTTGATACATTGACGGGTGAAATCAATTTTCCTCGATTTTTTTGGAAGTCTCTGGATCACAGGATGAAACTGGACCGAACGTATAATACTACTGGGCTGCTAAAGAAAGGTCGAAAGAGCATGAGCAAAGCGTTGACATTTTATAAATTTAGCTGCTGCCAAGTTAAATCGATTCGTTATATATTTCAATTCCGTTATTCCATCGATAAAGCGAGTTCCCATTTAAACTCACGAATAATAATTGCACATTATCCCCCGCTATTTAAAACCTCAGGCCCAACGTGATATTCCCAGAACGCTTATGACAGCAGCAACCGCGTAAATTCGCCGTCGAGAACAAATGACTCCGCGCATGCAGTATGACACGTTCGAGTGCTATATAATCTGAAGACTCGTCATCATTCAATCTAACTGTTTGTGCTGACAGTGCGCAAACGTTTACAATTTGAGAATCAGCCACGAAACGGCGGTCGCTCGTCGCGGCAAGCAATAAGAATCGCGGCGGTAAAACATGATAATTTATATAATATTGTAAAAGTCGCCGTAAACGCAGTAAACGTTTGAAGGCGATTTATACAAAAAGACGAATGTATCCCCTCTTTTTTGCAATATTTCAACATTCGCTGGATATTGACCGTGAACGCACGAGATCTCTGCGGTGTCAGAGGGTTATCGAGTGATTCGTCGTTCGGCGACTATACCGCACTCTTGTTACGTGAGAGAGACCCACTCGTACATGTAACGATAGCAGAGTTAGACGCGATTTTACGTTTATATACGTAGAAAAGGGTATAACTATATAGATTCTCTTGCGAACACCTACACGGAGACAGAAATATATATAGATCGAGGCATTACATACGTGTAGATATATGTACGTAGTAAAATAACACGACGAGGGAAGGAAGGAGCGCGAACGCGTATTTTATAGTGATCATTCGAGCTGGAGTTGTAGAGCAGCAAGTTTAGTGGTGTATAGTTGGTGTTACTTCGAATAGAATGGACGTTCGGCGTTTAATACTCTTGTTGCCGGTCTCGATGTTGATCCTAGTTATTTGTACAACATGTGCGAGCGCCTGGTCGTTTCGAAGCCTCGTTGACTCTTTCAACGCGGGCCTCAGGAGCATCGGTGTTTCGTCAGGAGCCGCTGGGCTCAACTACCAAGCAACCACCAGTTTTCCCGAGGACGAAACTAAAATGGAAGGACCGCATGACTTGGCTAAAATAATAACAGCTCCGCGACGCAAAATAATTAATACCTGCGGACCTGGACAAAGGAAGGATCGTCGAGGCAAATGCAGAACTCCGTGGTGACCACACGCCAACGACCTGAGACCGATCGATCTCTCCACCAATTTTATACGACTTAATTATATAATATTCGACCAAGTACGTGATCTTCATCGTTTACATTCAAATGTGTAAATATCTGTGGCGGGGGAAGCTCAGGAACAACATATGATAAAAATATCCGAAACGAGTACAAATTATTTTTATCTCATTTTTTTCAAACACACCTCGAACTTGCATGCAGCCATTTACATACACAGCGATGAGTCTCTCGAGAAACAGAGAAACTGTGCGAGCAAAAAATATATTTTGTCAATTGACACTTTATTCGGAAGGTTATTATGAAAATTATACACAACCCTTCCCTTCAAGTCTTGGCCTTCATTCGGACGAAGAATTAGTTAGAACGAGCTCTTGGTCGCCCGTTTCCTCGTAAGACTTCACCCCGATTGCTATTCATTGTTTCGAGACACACACACACACACACACACACACAAGAGGCGATAAAACACGTTGACGATACGGAACTCTCATCTCAGTTGAAGCATCTGCGCTCGCAGGCGAATCCTTCAAATGTTTGAGTATCACCTATATCACGCGAGGAATCTCGAGAGGATAAGCGAGTCTTTGAATTTGTAGGCTTATGGCCTTTGTCCTTCTGCTATTTCTGCGGCGGAAATCTCTCGGTTAGCATGGAATTGTCCATGAATCTGATACTTCTTCCTGAGAACCCTTGTAAAACTATCACGACACAATTTCGAGCTACTCAAGTTTTCAGCCCACCAAATTCTTCCCATTTTCTTCGTCTATTTCGCTAGACACTTTCGTCATATCGTTTAGAACTCCAGCTCCTCGAGTTATCATTCCAAAATCATAGTTTTGCTTCCAATATTTTTTCATTTGAATGTTCCGCTACTTGTTCGAATCTTGATGCGAAAAAAGAACGTAAATTTATTCATCGCGTGAAATTTTATTCCTTGTTACTTTAAAAATCGTCGAAACTATTTTTTCTTGCACTTTGTTGATTTTCGTTGAACCCCCGTAAGGAAATACTTAGTCCTGACATGTTTCGTGATTGAATTTTTCTCGACAAACAAATATTCCTCTCAATATGGAACTCGAAGTAATTTTCGAACGGTTTTCATTTCCTTCCCTCATAACTTGGCAACTAATCAACGAACGGTGAGGAAACTCGACACGCTTGTAATTTGTGTAACGCGAAGTCGATCAAAAGAAAAAAAACAATGTTTGAAAATCAACTTTTATTACCTCGGAAATGAGCGAGGCGGGTTACAGCCAGAATTTTTCAAACGTTAACCAACTCGTGCTTTTCCAAAGAGCTGAATTGAGAGCAATTAATTAATTCGCCTAGAAAGTGCGTCAGAGAGTTTCCGAGAACAATTTGCCACGTGCGAGCTGAAGTTTGATATTCATCATTGCGGAGGTCAAATTCCATGCAATACCCACGCGTTCGATTATTCCTCGGTCAATCAAGCATCCAGCTATATTGGTTTTTGCTGTTTTTCAATAGCTAATTCAATCTGAAAAACGAAATTCGTGTACGTAGACGAAAAACTAATAAACTAAGAGTAAAAAATAGTAAGGACGATGGGCAGCGTGATCTCGATATCAGAAAGTCGTTACGAAAGTTTACTGGAATTCTATTGCTCATGGAAAAATAGGAATGCGATCGCTGATCCTCAGGAAACTCGTCTCGTAAGAAAACGGAAGACTGTGGCTTTTATCTGTGGTCTGCTGTAAAAACTTATTGACGGAATTCCGGAGATAATTAATAGAAAAGCGATCGAATAATATGAGAAAATAATCCTAACCTCTGATCATACAGCGAGCGCATGTATCAAAAAAATGTAATATAACCAAGTTATATTGTGCTTTCACACGTCTTTCACCTTCTCAGGATTCTCCGCACACAGCGGGAGCCATTGTTATTAGGGTTGACGCTTCCCTTGACCACCGTCGACTAGACTGACAATTTATCGTGTATCTCACACCGTGGGGGTTGACGTGAAGTATCTTCGCAGATAGGACACCGTCGAAACTACCAACGAGTAACACGTTCGACTCGATTCATGGTCTCGTCTCCTATGAATCCTAAACACACACACACACACACACACACTCGCGCGTGTGTGTGTGCTTAAATTTCATATGAAATAAGGATACAGAAACTATAGTAATTTCTGCAGCGTTTTTGATAAAAAATACCGTACGTTTTTGAAGCCATTCATTTTTTTTTTTTTATCATCAACGCAAACGATATTGATCATTTGTTTTTTATACAAATTTTGAAATTGCTCGTTTGTGGAATTGTTTTAGTGATTGATCTAAATCGGCCACGAGACGTTGTTAACGTAAAATTTAGTGACTTTTTCTTTTCCAGATCCAGTACCACTCGAATTTTGTGAATAATTATAAAAACGAGGTCATTGTAGTTGCGTATTGTTTTAATTGAGAAAAGTGCAATTTATTCATTGGAGCATGGTTCATAGAGAGGAATTTTCTTTTTTTTTATTAATCCGTGATTGTAATTTATAAGCATACGAGTCAATATTGATTATCCATCGGCAAGGTAGTAACTATATAAAATACAGTTCTTCCTCAAGTTTCGATCATTATTCCAACAAAGAAATTGCAACTTCCTCGGCTAAATCAACGTTACATCGGAGTAATAATGAATTCAGTCTTTGTTATAATATTTATCAAATTTGCCGACGAAGAAAAGAACCTGATGCCATTGTAATAGAGAACCCTCTTCCGTACTGCGAAGGAACATAATCTTTGCTTACATTTTACAATTTTTTATACAATCAAGATAATACGATGACCTAATTAAAAATGACGAAAAATTCTCTGATATATTTTTTGGTCGGTTTTCTCGTGGATTTTTGTAAAATTGTGTTGTTTTTGTTTATTCTTTTCAATAGCAAGTCAAATAACATCGAATTTTGAAGTTTTTCCGAACGAGTCCCAAATCGACGATAAACGCGCGGTTTTTAGGCGATGGATCAATATCGATTCAAAAAACGTAAGTAGAAATAGTCGAGTACCGGATTAACATTATGAAATGATGAGCATTTGCAGAAATTGCATTTTCCAATACAGAATCACAGACACAAACGCCCTTTCTTGATCCGCTGCTACGAAGCCATTAATATCAATTTATGTGACACGGTTTATCGAACTTTTGCGAATTTAATAATCGTTATTCAAACGATCTCTTCGATATATAATAATTGCGTAAACGATTACGAGAATTATGCTGATTATCGAATAAATAATCTCGTCGAAATCTGCTTCAAACTGTTGAAGCTTTCTCGTTGTAATCGCTTTCCTGGATCGCCTCGGTATCTAGATATTATAATAACTGTTACCGCTTGAATGTTCAATCTATATCTTGGCTATAACGAGAATATAATAGAGGATGCATACATTGGAAAGCATTTGTCAAGTGTTTCAATGACCCAGTTGTACGATCGCGATAAAAGAGCCAGTCTACAATCATACGAGAAAAATCACCGTTGTTGATAATTCCGGGTTCACAAGCCATAAAAACAGAGAGAAAAAAAGCAAACCGGGACATCGATGATCCGGGTGTCGTCATAAAATATTTTTTCAATACATTTTTGAGAAGATAAATTTCCCGCAAGATCGTCACAACTCTATATTCATTATTTTTCCTACAATTTGACATTTACCCATGACATTAGGGTTATCGTAGTATATCCGGAGTCAAATACATTCACGAAGAGTACAGCAGCTTGTTTTTCAATGTTAACCTTGCACTTCTACGACGTAAATCATAAGCAATAAATTCCGCGTCCGAGAATGTTTCTATTTACATTTCTGTTTATTCACCTCCATCTTATCGACACGCATTGGTTTTTCCAAAATCTCGTTGACCGTGTATTCGCATGGCGTAACTTTTGTCACGAGTTGAGCAGGCAAAAAAAATACTTTTTCATTTCCCATTGAAAAAGAGGGAAAAGGAAGGAAAACCGGAGAGATTTATACGCGTGATAACAAACAACGTGCATCGCAGAATTTCGATTTGGCCAGGAGCACGAAAAATGAGAGAAAATTCAGCGAATATTTGTGCCATGCAGAATTCCTCAAATATTTTATTTACATTTTTGTATCGGGGGAAATGTTGGGTTATCTATCGAACATGACAAAAAAGGTGTAAGCATTTCCTATTCAAAAATATACCTTCCTAATCAAATAACTCCCGGTGTTAATCCTCGTGATAAAAAAAAAAAAAAATGCAGCTTAAAATAATATAATGTACCGCGTTCCAGGGGAAAATTCAGGAAAACGATTCCAAAATTTACCCATCGTCCCTATTTAATTTATACGTATAATTGTGTATACAATGCAGTAAGCTTGAGTAATAAACTACAGAAATGAGTGGTCAGCACGTGACAGCACGCTGACACGTGGGCGAGTGGAAAGATTTGGATGAGGTATATACATGTTATTACACATGTACGAGTATGACTTTTCGTTATGTTTTCGTTATAAATATATATATATATATATATATAAATGAAGCACATGAAGCTTTTGGCCAACTATATTATGCAACACGTACGAAACGTTAAAACCCGTCACGTACAATACGTTCATACGTGGCATAATTTTCATGAGGCTGACGTTGGCGAGATAGACACAAACGCACCGAAATATATATAGATAGAGCCATGCCTGTTGATAAAGTATAAATATATATAAAATAGAGTATGTATTTGCTACCTTGACGAATGTGGGGCTAATGATGATGAGGATGCGACGGGAGGGGACTACTGAACGCTCCGCGTTTTATCAGTGTCTTCTTTCCAATCTCCAGTACGACAGTGGTCACTATAGAGACTCGATCGGACGTTTGTACATAACGCGACGGGCGTCATGAATTTCCGTACGCGCCGCTCTCGCAAAACTTCAATGTTCCCTTTTATTGTTATCGCTATTATTGCATTAGTGCTAACACCGCTCGTCCTTGGACTCAAGCAGGATTCTAAAACTTTCATACTCTTTGAGAACAGAGTAAATCAAGGCTCGTTCATCAATTTGCCACTTCGATGTCCACCGGATACTCTAAAAGTTGGCAATCGTTGTAGAACTGTTTTCTAGGTAAGCCCGATTCAACGTACACACTTTATTATTTCATTATAAATATTTAAAAAAAAAAAACCTTTCAACACAAATTCCGAAAATTGCGAGCAAATTCCGCTAAACGCGAAGGATTGAGCAATAATTCGTAATCTTCATAGTTTCATCCACGGAATTGCGAACATTGCGTCACGCGATTTAAAAACTTTACTCGGGTTAAGGTTACGTTTATCTACTTTGCTCGCGGCAATGTTTTGACTTCGTGAACACTGCCGGAAGTAACTTTTCAATTGGAGGAAACTCTTCTCTTTGGATTTAATACATTTCAACGTGGAAAAGATTTTTTTGGGACTTGTCATACGCTCAGAACGGTCATCAAACTCCCTGAAACGTCATTTCAATTTTTCGTGGAATTTCGTACAGAAATATTCCATTTATTCACATTTTTCCTCGATTAACATTCTTCGAAACGATTTTATCGAATGTGACAATTTCAATAAGAATGACCACTACGCGAATGGAATTTCCAGGCGATATCTCATTGCTATCGATCCCGCTATCATTTCCTCGATCCGCCGCTTAATGTCGTTGATTATATCGAGGAAGATAAAACGGAGGATAACTCGTTACCGTAGAGCGTTCATATAATTGCGTCGTATGGCGCAAACAGGGTGAAGTCATGATCTATATAGACATGCGCAGAGTTGAAAACAAAGATCATAACATTGCCAAGAAGCAAACAGTAAGCGCAGCGCGAGAGAGCAACAACGCTCTGCTGCCTCGTTCTCTCATCGTTCTCTCTCCTCCCTCTCTCTCTCTCTCTCTCTCTCTCTCTCTTTAGTTTGATATGACGATATACGAGTTTCTGTCAGCTGCGAATTTGACGCGTCGCAAGAGAGAAGTTTCGGGATTCTCCAAAGCCGTTTGCTCGTAAATTTTCAACACCGAATTGTCATTCCCGGTGAGCCGAGAGGCGGCGGTCCCTCTCACGGGACACAACCCTATGGTGCTTGCCGCAACTGAACGTAACGTACGTGTCATCGTTTAAAGCCGGTGCGTGAGTCGAATCGATCACCCACACAGATCACATATCTGCACCTCCTTCCCTGCTCTTACTTACCCTTCGGGCATTATCGTATTACGCGCAACTTGATTTATGTTACAGATGAGATTTACCGGAACGACTATGTCTATGAAACTTTGCTATTGTCTCTACAATTGGATCGAGATCATTTTCGCCGTGTTGCCTCCGGATCAATTATATCGCGCTATTCGTTGAAACGAAAAAACAACGTGGCACACATTTATTCCTAGACTTCACACAAATGTATGCATTTTTTATAAAATAAATACTATCGTCGAAGAATCAAACTTTAGTTACGGACTCGATAAAACCCTTAAATCCTTATAATCAACGAAAAATATATTTCAACTACTTTTTCTCGCTGAATTAACGTCACTAATTATTCTATGAATATTTGCTAATACAGCAAGCTAATCCGAAAGAATAAAAGCTTTCCTAGAATTTCCCAGTAAGCCTCGAATCCCGGTAATATTTTATGGAGACCCTTCCTCGTATTTCCCAGTACTTTTTTCTCCGTTGTGCTCTCGTATATGCACCACTAATGTGTCTCATAATGAACATAAATTATTTGTCTGAAGTTATGAACGCTGCAATGATTCGTATGCAATTGACCATCGATGAGCTTAACGTTTTCTGCCTAGGCTTTCGATGCGCTAGGACTTTTTTCCGATCCCTTATGAATGTTAATGCGCTGAAGTGCACTAATAAAAAATTAAACTAATTAATAATTTAGCGCTCTTAATCGCAGCTTTGTTTGAGGTTCGCGCTGGCTGAAGAGAATTAAAAATGAAATAAATGCGTGGACCAATTTTTACAGTATGGAATTTACTGCAATGTGTTCTATGACAAAAAAAAAAAAAATTTCTCATTTCTATGACAAGTTTGATTTTATTTTCATAATTGTCCGTGAAATCGATTCCGTATCAGTATTGTTTTCTTCTTTCTCAATATTATCTTGCCCTGGATCCGGTACCTAATTATAATTTGGGAAACTGCTCCGATAATTATACGAGGATGATGCTGCAACGTTTTCTTTCTTTTTTTTCACGAATTTGGTTATTTTTCTTTGCGGTGGCACGGTTTAGTTGATCAGAGAATAATTCTAGTTAAAATGCGTGTATTCTGCTTCGTTAATAAGGGGAAGTGAGTCGACTAGAGTAAGCCTAAGGTGTTATAATGCCTAAATTATTGGCGTGATTGAGCGTAACGTTATCAGAATGAATTTTCTCGCCACTGGAACAAGTCCGCACTGCCTTACAATCAGCTCTTTTCCATACTCTAACTAGGAGAGAAGGAACGAGAGGGAGACGAGGAAGGGAGAGAGAGTAAGAGAGGCTTGATACAAGAGCTGGCTATATAGCGCCATACGATATGTGTATACCACTGCGGATGCGTTTAGCCGTTAATCATTCAATTACACGTGGCCTGAGTCACGCTGCGAGGGAAGACGCGGCGAAATACTCTTCGTTGTCTATCTCCAAGTCTAATGTTTTCCGACCTAACAAGTCCGCACTGCATCGAACCAGATTCTTCGTTGTACCCTGAAACACACTTCCGGTTGTTAAAAAACATTTTATGATTGTGCATAAGCGTGTGGGGATTGTCGATTAAATTAAATTATGTATATATGCGGCGGCTCTTTCCTGGCCCTTAAACGAGTCCTCACTGCTACGAAGTGGTTCTTTTTATCCGTAATTAGTGCCATTCGATGAGGCAGGCATGTAAGCTCGATCTTGCAAATGCTCTCGACATTTTTTCACGATGTTCGCATCTCCCAATCGGTTAAATTCGATTATATCTGAAATTTGGCACTTGTTCGGAAATAATATTTCCTGAACAGTTTCTTTGTAGCCTTTTGTGACGTCATAGCAACTTCAATTTCGTCTCAACGGAAAAATGGGTCGGTAGAAAAATCTCATATTAGATGTGATTTTTTGATGATTTTTTATTTTTCAAATGATCCCAGGCTGAAGAGAATCTCATCAGTCAATCCCGAGAAATTTATAATTTAAGATTTTGTGAACGCTTTTTTGCTCCAAATTTGATGAAAATTTTCAATAATCAAAAAATAGACGGAATAAATTTTTTATTAATCATTCATTTTTGTTCGTGCGAATCTGATTGTAGTCACGTGACGTTGAATAAATTATATGAGAAGGTGGGGGATAGACGGAAGCAAATTTGTAGGGCTGCGAAAAGATTGCATGGATAGTCGGATACTCGTTGGAATAAGCCATTTGTGTACACAAGAAATGGCTATTATGGACGTATGGAGTAGAGGTGAATAGGGTTTCCTATACGTGGTAAAATGAGCGTTACGGGAGTGTTATCGGCACCGCGCATTGCATTGAATTTTCCGATTTCCATATCGGATAGGGGGGTCTACGAGGTATAATACTAGCTCAAGTGTTTCATTCAATCGTGCGTACCGGAGTTCACTTGACATTTCGCCATTATTGTACGATATTTATATGCCAGCATTCACATTATTGTGTGAGCCCCACAATTCACCAAGTGATTTATCCATATTCTGACTCAAGTTACCGTTGCAAAACCGATCTGACAAATGAGTATCGATTTTTTCAACAATCCATCTTTTTAATAATCAATTGTAAGCGATAGCCACAGCAGGAATGCGTGGTGCAAGTTTCTATCCACCACGCAATCGATTCAATACAAAAAGCTTACGCTTTTTACCTACTCGATTGTTTTCCGATTCGTTTATTCTCTCCAAAGAGAGAATAAACTTTGTCCTCTTTATGCATACCTGATTGCTACATACCGAGCATTTAAATATTCTCGAAAAATTCAGTAACATTCCAAATCTACAGTATGAAAAATACGACATGTTGAAAACTCTCTGGTCAGTACCAGAAATTTGGAGAATCTAGAGGAGTGATCCAAGATGATCGATCTATTGCACGGAGTGCGAAAATCATTTCAACATTTACGATAACATGATTTTAGCAAAAACATTAGAATTTTTTAATTCCATTTAAAATATAACGGACACGCCAAAATTTTCCACCAAATTTCAAATAATAAGGTACTATGACTCCCTTAGATAGACGATACGATGACATGCAAGGGACCATGATGCTCCAGTCATTTTTTATATAATTGTTCCTTCCTGTAATTGAATGAATTTCTCGAAAAAACTTCAAACATTCGTTGGAGAACTGATTAGTTAATTAATCAACAATTAGAATATCGGCTCATCTTTTTCGACGATGACGTATGAGGCTGATAGATTTCGAAAAAGAATACGTCAAATAGTACAGGCTTCAGGATCGAAGTGATGCTTGAGCAGAACCGAGGTGAATTAATGGAGGCACAACCGAAGAGCATGTAATAATTATCGAGCAAGCAAACGGTATACAAATAAAGGTGCGCCGCATTAACCGCATCGTCTCTCGACCGTTTTTGCCTTATTATGGGCGTTAAAATTAGAGACGAATATCGGGCGTGATCAGAAGCGAAGCATCAACAAAGGATTTCATGTGTACTTTTTTACTCTTTCTGCGTAAATCAATTATTATTTTTTTTCTTCATGCCGACCGCTGTAGACATCGCGTTTCTATTGTTTAAGGGCACCGCCGATATTTTTCTTGCGTTTTGATTAAATTTGTGACAAACGATAATGCATGGAACAATTTGCAAAGCAAGCAAGAAATAGTACGCGTTTTGAGGAACGCTACGAGTTAAGAGATTTGTGATGATACAAAATGCTTTTGCACCTATACTGCTCGATAATATCTCACGAGTTATGCGTAACAAGGTTCATTAGCATAATCTGAAGCTAAAGGACACCGTATAAATCCTGTTTATCGAGCCGGGGAGTGTCTTATCGTACTATGGGTACGACAATGCTGCGGTAAATTTATATATATTCGCTTCGTCGTACAGCGGGTGGATTATTTAGCGAGCGTTGGTAAAGATGCGTATCGCCACAAACCGAGTAGCCCCGGGCTATCATAAAATTCGCTTCTCTTGGTTATATACCATACAGAGAATTTTCGCCACCGGCTTTCTCATTCTCTCTCCCGCTTCTCTTTATCCTCTTTCTGTTTCTCTTGGCACATAAACGCTGAACGAGCACACACGTCCAATCTGCCTCTCCCCATTCGCCCATTTCTCTCCTTTTCTCTGACCTGCGTCCATTGCAAGCTTTAGGAGAGATTCTCGAGAATTCATGGAGGGATAGTCGAGACCCGCGGCAGACGTACTTCCGGTTTTTTCCTACTCCCTCGAGGATATCTGTCGAACGTGGACGACACACACTCTCATAAACACTGAATTCCTCTGATATATACCAAGTATTAGGCCTCCCGAAGAAAATAGATTCGAGAATGATGAAATCGCTCTATTTTTTCTTCACATCTCCATGAAGGCAAAAAGATTTTGGACTAGGTGATGCGATTTACACGAAAGTGTTGCCGATGCTATGCACGAATTTATTTCGAAGCAAAATGTTGATTGACATTGAATAATCCAAAAACGTGAGGAACAATATTTACATTCCGATAAATCCAAAGTTTCAGCAGATTATTGCCTCTTGCTTGAGTTTTTCTCCGGGCTTGATCCGAAATATCGAGTTCGATTAATATTATTACAAATGCAGGCAAATTATGGAGCTTGGGATTGTAAGCGAATGGATGCTCAGCGTTAATGGCAAAAGAGCGAAGTGCGAAAGGGATGAAAATGGAGCAGCCAAGAGATGTAAATTGGGAAAAGCTGTGCGTGCAACAGCGAGTGATAATAACCGCTAAGCTGACGCTCCTGTTTTTTTATTCCTGTTGCTCCGTGTGCTTTGCGTTTTTTTATCTCGTCTCACCATCCGATTCGCACTTGTTCGCTATCTGCCTGCTTCTTCATCGATCGTCTCATAAAGTCGCTCGCGCAATATCGGATACAGAGATCCTAATTGGAGTTGGCTGCAAAGTTAGAAGCGGCGAATCAGGGGGAGGGGGGGGGGGGGGGGGTGGGGGGGGGGGGGGGGGTGGGGGAGCGAACTTCGAAGAGCAGGTATATCGGGACGACCTCGACGTGCTTTCGCGCGAAAACCTGCGAGCCGTATGAGGCTAGAAGAGAACGTGTACATCGAAATATATAGACACGTTTACTTATATAGATATAAATATATATGCCAGTGTATGCATGTATGTGGGTATATATGTGTGTAAAAGGCCTCGTGGGAAATCCGGGTCTGGCCATCGTTAATTGGCATGGGTATAACTTGAGTTTGAGGATGAAGCTGGAGCGGCAGGACGAGGACTCGAAAAGGTACAAAGATGTTCGTGCTGAGGATACAACGAGAGAGATCAGTCTTGTAAAAAAAATATAACAAAAAGGATGTAGAAGAAACGAGAGAGCAGCCGCTGTATAGAGAGAAAGAAATAACATAACAAGGGAGACCTCGATTAAAAAAAAAAAAAGAGAAAAGAACAAAAAGACGGAGAAAACAAAACGAGAGAGCCTCGGATGAAGGATAACCCGCGTTAACCGATGTTTTTTTTCTTCGCAAATGGAGAGAAGAGCAATTATGAGAAGCAGCGAGAAAAGAGAAGTGGGAAAAAATCAAAAGACCGAAAGGCACAGAATAACCTCTTGAGAATCCACAAATGCATCTCGCGGTAACATTCTATTTGCCGGTTGTTTCGGCCAAGGTGTTGTAGCAGCCGGCGATTGTGGAAATTTGCTAATGGGCACTCAGCGCGACGGGAATGGGAATTCAACAGCTTGATAGAGAGAATGGAAGAGAAAGGAATAGTCTGCATGTTTATGAAGTCAAAGGGAAATTCAAGGGGGATGAGATTCCCCGAGGGCTTGAAATCCTTCCGATACGTACGTGCCGCCAGAAGGAAAAGCTCCATCGTCCCCCATCGACCAATGTTTCTTATAAATACCTCTTTTATTTCGCCTCCAGGGCATTTTCAAACAATCACGGATATCAGTCAATATTCTAATTACCTCTTATTTGCTTTATCCTCGTACAACGTTGCCTTTAACAATTAGCCACTATTGGCGATGGAATCGCTCAAAAAAAAAAACTTTCAAATTTCCATTATATCTCAAAATTCCTGTGCACAAAAAAAATTGGCAAAAAAAAAAAAGCAATGGCGAAGAAAATTATGAAAATTTATTTGTGAACCAATTTAGACATTTCGAAACACTTCAGGATGCAAATCTCCTGCAATAATACAAAATCTCAAACTGCAATAATCCATCTCGAACGATAATAGTGGGAACGCGGATGATTCAAATTTTGAGACACACTCCGTAAGGAGCTTGCATGTTCCTAACGGATATCCCAAACCGCGAGAGACCTTGAGACTCGTACGTGACCGTTTTTCTCAATACCACATTGGTGAATCGAAGTAGGATGTCTGATAAAAGTCCCATGCCAGTAAGCCACAAATAGACGTGGATGACGTTCGTATTACGTCTTTTTATCACGTCATAGAAATCATTGGAGGATGCAGTGGTTAATTAAAAGATTTCTCTATATCAACAAGAAATTAAATATTTCCCTACGTCCAAAGTCGTTCATTATATATTTTTTATAATCGTACACAAAACTTGTGTGCTTTCCAAAAAATATAATCAACGATCTATTTATTTTTCGCTTTAATTACTCTTCGTAGGGCTTTCAGTGCCTCAAACAACTCTTTGATGACAAACTGGCCTTTCTGCTGTTGCTTTGCCACGGAAATCTGCAAAAAAAAAAAATGTACCTCCTCCCGTGGTTGAACACGTTCCAATGCATCTCATTGACGTTGCAGGTGACACACTCTCAGCTGTCGAATCAGTTGTACGAAATAGCTCATGAGATGATACGAAATGTAAAATGATAAAAAAGCTACTCGCATTGATCAAAGTAAAACTAGCTCCTTTCATATAAAGATCGCAAAATATTACTTTAGAAGAATTACTTTAAAAGAATAAATCGGGCTAATATGGCATGACAAATTGATTTGCTGTCTCTGCTATTTTATTCATTAATGCCACGTCAACGGGTATCGTGGGTATTAAAAAAATGAATATTCGGATGGATGGATGATCGAACGACGGAAAGCTCGTATCAATGCCCGTGTCATTGAGGATTGTTTGGTCAAAAAGTCAGACTTTTCAACACGTAGTGAGAAGGGACATGAAAAGGGATGAAAAGTGCTCTTTTCCAGCTCGAGTGAGCCATCGTTCCGGATCGGAGCTTAATGAGAGAAGGAGGACGAAAGCTTTGGGTCAACTCTCGCGGTGCATGCGAGTACTAACTACTACACTGTTGCGATACGACACTCGACGTTTTACAATACCTCATACCTTCGTCTCTACATGTATACGTGTGGATAAACTCTACATACGCTATACGTACGTATGCTCATTTTGTACATGTTCTCTTCTTGCTCCACACGTTCTCTTCTGGTAACCGCAACCCGACCGAGCTCTACCACCACCAGGATGACGTACAGTGGTCGCCAGCACATTTCTCGTTTCCGCATGGGACCTACCGGAAATGTTACTTCTCGCCATTATCGTTCGTCGCTTAGCGGTTTACTCGCGCCTACACCCAACCCCCAAAACCTACCGCCTCTCACGTTCAAGTGCCCCTCTTTCTCCTAGAAGCAGAAATTCCGAACAGAGAGGCACGCGGAGAGAGAGAGAGAGAGAGAGACGAAGGGAAAGAGGAAGATGAAAGAGCATCATTAATCCAGTCGCTTGTGAGCTTAAACGTCATTCAATTACCGACCATCTACAAGCGAAGTCTCTTATTCTCACGCTATTTATATTTCTGTACGAGACACGGAAACATTCCTAAAAACGTGTATTCCCCAAACTGTTTCATCATACAGTTTAGACCGCAGTCGGATAAAATATCGGTCGCGATTGACACGTGGAAGAGAACGCGAGAAGCGATACTGAAAGGGAAATCGAGTAGGTCGTGTGACGAAACGGAAGATTCCTCAGTGGCTAGAACAGTGAAAAATGTCGATGGTTCTGAAAGGACTATTTCTCATTGTTCTCGTGGTAGGATTATCGGCACTCGTCGTCGCAATGCCATTGAGATTCCCCGACAGGCGTCATCTTCGCACCGACGATGATTGTCCACCAGGATACAGACTTTTGCGAAACGGACGTTGCAGGAGGATCCTCGTAATACCCGACAAGTTTTATTATCAGCAGGTGAGCAAAACCATCCTAATGAGGACACGATGGGCATACGATTATTCACTTGCTCGCCCACCAAAATCCACCACCACGTTCTCTCCTAATCCCGACGTTTCTCGCGCGAGGGTCTTTTAGCAATGTGTATGGATTACCGTAAGCAAATATGTGTGTGTGTGTGCGTGTATGTGTTTATGAGGGTTCATTCGAGCATTGACTTGGACACCGAAACCCACAGGCATTCACGTCCTGCCCTTTTTTCCCTCGTTGGAAAAAAGGTCCTCCCCCCCCCCCCAACCCCCATCGTAGACCATCCCTCACTCTTGTCTCTATCTTTCGTAGAACTAACGAAGACATAAAAGCCTAGGACACCCCTTGAAACCCTCGAGAAAGCGTAAGGACCCGTCATCTCCATCTTTAGTACCCTCCCAAACGTGAACACACTCACACACCTTCATCCTAGCTTGTAAAGCCGTGGGAGTGCAAAATAAAGATGCCATCTCGTAAGGGCGGCACAAGACGACGAAAAGTGGAGGAATAATAGGGGTCCATGGGGTAACATGAAAGAGGGATGAAAAAGTCAATCAATATTAGGACATGATACTCTCGAGATGAAAGTTGTGTATTCTGTCGCTGAGAAAACAATAAATAACCATCCCACGAATATATTGATATACTCACTCCTGCTTTCACTCAATCCATGTCTTATATTGTTTGCAAACATACCTGGCTATCCAGCTGCCGAACATATTTGTTCTGCACCTCAAATTCGCATTCCTCGAGGATGGATCAAACAATTTTACCTCCATTTTCCTTCATTCACTTCAATGCGAGTACCATGATTGCGTCATTGGGGAAAATCGGAAAATTCAATTGCCGTTACAAAAGAACTTGGACGATTTACGAAAATTGAATATTTTTCTCTCCGAGCTCCATTAATTGACAACAATCGATTCCTATTGAGTTTCATTCGAAATGTTAAAAAAATTGACAATGGCGATCTGACGACCCCAGAACGTCGTTGGAAAAAAAAATCGTGAATAGTGAACAGTGATCTCACAAGCAATATTCAGAAAAATGTTTAGTCTCGAGTCTTATGCATTTTTTTCCTCTCATGCAGTCCATAAACATTCACGTTTCGAGCGACGAAAGAACAATTATGTTCATCATTTTAGGGAGGGTGGCTACACACAACAATGTTGCAATGTTTAAAGCATGGAAAATTCCGAAACGATTAGAATTTGATGAAATTTGATGAGCTTACTCTTTGGTATTAAATAAGAAGGAACACATTTCTACGTTCGAGGATGGAAAAAAATTAGTATTATTCCAGATTTCGGTGTATATTTCGAGGTAAATGCAAAATAATTCGACATTTTCGCTGGGGAAAAACAAGAGTTTGATAATAACGAAAGACAAAAGACTTGAGAATGATGGAGAACACAAAAGCTTGAAATAGTGAAATTACTTTTAAAGACGCTGGAAAAATATATCTCAAGTAGATTTCGTTGTACTGACGAGTACACACGTAAAATACAAGTACGCAGATACGAAGAACGTAATTCGTTTGTTGAGACGAAATTTCTCATCGCGAGTCCCTGTCTCTCTTGACATCCCCGTCACATACATTATCATTCCACGTTCGTTATTCGTTGAGAAGATGAGACTGAATTGCACATCACTGAGGTTCCTCGACTCTCGAAAAAATGGATGATATTAGAATGAATAAAAATTGAGGGCGGAATATCGCCAGCACATAGGAAAAAGTATAAAACAGCTCCGTGTATTTTATGAAGAATTATAATAATGAAAAAAATATTAAAACACGCAAAAACGTGTTATTAAAAAGTAAATTATTCGACGAAATGTCAACGTGATTGCATGGTTCTATACACACAACCGGAATAATCGTTTTAACGAAAACCTGGCTCGAAATCAAATTTGCTTCCCATCATTTTTTATTGTTTGGTAAAGCTTGCATTACGGGCAAGTACAGTATTCAACCAGCTGTGCCTGAGGCGGCTTCTGTATACGTGTAGGATGGCAGTTTTCAATGCGAGAGTGAAGTGCATCACAATTTAGTCTTCATCTACCAAAAGGTAGGAATTTCTTGACGAATAAGTCAAAGTTTTGCATACCACACTCTGCCAAAGTTTCCACTCTGTCCCTCCCAACTCCCTCAAATTTTAATAATGTGGATACGCCCAAAACGGTTCAACCCTTTTTGGATTATAAACGTATGACTGCCAGCCCAAGAGCCAGCGGAATAATTTAAATGAAGAGCAACCCGAATCATATAGTGTTTCGTCATTCTCTTCCTATTTCGAGCACATTTCCACAAGATTGTTTGTAACTCGCCTACCCACAAAATGATTCTTATTATTTAATATTTATTACACTTGGCCACATTGTCTTACCGCAGGTCTCAGTATTCCTCATGATAATTACGTACGAGAACTAATCAGACACTAATAACAATTAGTGCTCCCAGTAATTGTGCTAGTGAAGTCAGTCACTCGACATTTCTTTCGTAAATTTAGTGGAGATCTCGTCAATTATTTCAAGAGAGATTTTATTACTGCCCCAGTTCTGGAGAACCTTCCTGCCAATCAGAATATTATGAATTAATAAGATTAATAAAAACAACCTAAAAATAACAGGCAGAGCAGTTGAGTGAACTTATTACTTGTTTCGTTTTGGTTTTTCATTATTAATTTAGGGCTAAATTTTTATTGGCAATCATCATGAGAAATTAATTATTTGACCAATCGTTAGTGATGAAAGTATAAATCGAATGGACGTATTCCTCTTCAATAATTTCTGGTACTGATTATAAGTCGCAGAAATTAGGAGCAGATATTGCGGATAATTAACTTTTTTTACGTTCCTCCCTCTTATTCAGAGATCTCGTCTGATTAGCACTAATCAATTATTAATTGTGTCTTTTTTCTCTCTAGTAAGTTTATACACTAACCACACATTGTTCCCTTCGACCTTGTATTCAATGAAAAATTCGATTTTTTGGCAGTCAATTTTTTTCCAATTCCGCGTATTTTCTGGAGTTGAAAATGGCTCGACGCGACGAATAAATAAATAGAGCGAGATGTTGTGCGACTAAAGACCGTTGGCAGATTATGAGCTTTCAACCTGTGAAAGCGATTCGTTAAAATCCTTCGTAATTTCGTTGCATAAATATGGCCCGAATATAATACCAAGTAATTTTTCTAAGGAAAAAAAAAAAACCACCCAACTGTAAATCGTATTTGCGTCTCATAATTTGCTATTGTTTGATGGAGCTTGGAGCTCCATGGACAAGTGTATGATTTAATTGAAGCTTTCTCGAGGAAGCTCTCCGTGGAGGGAAAGAAAGGAAGGAGGAAGCAGCTCGCAAATGTAATTTGAAGGCTTTGGTTCATCTTTTTTAATTCAATCCTCGGGAACTCTCTTGAGATGTAACGATATTAAAATTTTTTTGTGTCGTCATGGCCATCTGAGCATCGCATACAACTTGCAATTGTTTTGTCGATTCCGCTCATACTGCCGGAGTACTTTTGTTGAATACCAATTGCGCGGACACTTTTTGATATTTTTAATAAAATGCATAATAAAGTTATTTTATCATCGTGTATACTTCGACGTTGAATGTGATTTTATCGTTCGTATCCTATCGAGCCTACTCGATGATATGAGTTTTTTTTCCCACAGGGCTATAAATTAGTCTGACTAACATCAAAACCCAGCACAAAACGCAGAATTGATAGGACACACCGTTCGAGTCATCCTCCACCGCTTAAGGCACCTTTGAAAACATTTGTATAACAGTTTTTGTTGGTGTCAGTTCAGTGCCTTACATTAGCTTAAGTAAGGTTGGGAACATTGGTTAATAAAAAAGTATCCGAGCGCGGGGTGCTACAGACTGTTCTATACGGAGTGAAAAACGCCCCTTTCCTCTTGCGATGTCGTCTTCGTTACATATTATACGTAGGGTATTCGGAGTAACGCTGGCACGACACTGCGTGTGTGTTTTCTCGCCACCGAACACGCCGACCAGCCACATATATAGGAGACGCGATGCCACACAAACGGCACCACGAACTCACGCGCACTCAACCGCAAAAGCGCCTCTCGCTTACTTATTCATAAACACTCGGGTGCGGTGCGGTCTTCTAAGTGAGTTTATGCGGCCTCTCTCTCTCTCTCGCCCTTTCTCTTTCCTGCCCTGCTCCTGCTCAACCCCTTTTGCTCTACTCCTCGCTTCATCTCGGTTTCTCTCTTTCTCCGGCTTGGCTTTCAGTGACATCGTTTTATTCGCGGCATGACGCTTCTCAAAAGTTCGAACCTTAACTTCTTTCTGTGTCAAGTTACTCTCTCTCTCTCTCTCTCTCTCTGCAATCCTCTACGGTCGAATCAAGCGGAATTTATCTTTTTTCTCTTTTTTTTTTTCCAAATACTAAACAGCACGAGTTTGCAAAAATAAAACTAAAATATGTGAGCCGGGCCGCAGTTTCGATTACGATCTAAGAGATTTCGATCCGGACGGTCTCCCCATCCTGAACATCGATCGGTCCGCCCTGTATGCCGAAAGGAAATACTCAGCCCATCCCGCAGCGTGGAGAATTGCAAGGTCAATTGCCCAGAGCGTAACCTCCATTCGGGCGAAACAGGAAATCGCAGCATTACGAGTTTTACTTATTGTCCTCTGGGTGCAAAAAATTTCTGAAAAAGCCCTTTCCCTTGCTGCATGCACTCCAACTTTCAATCCGTTGACTATTCCGGCGAAAAGTCATGGAGCGAATGAGCTAACCGATTCCTTCAAGAACCATCAGGTTGCATGCACATATACAGTCGCCAAAGTACCTGCCAATCAATCGCACCGATCCACTGCAAATATACGATAATGGACAGAAATGAAAAAAGTTTTAAAAATTCACATTATCCCGAAAAACTTGGAATTGGAATTGACGTAGAATCGATGAATTCAAACAAAAATGAAAATTGTACTCTCCGGTCGAGCAACCAAGAACGTGAACGTCGAATTGGTAAAAAATAATAAGTCGCAGTTGTTAAAAATTCAAAAGGATATTAACAAGTTAAAGGGAATTCAGAGTTCTTACGAGCTAGACATGCACTAATTTTATTATATAATTCACACCATTAGCTAATCAGTTTCTCATTATTGATTAATTGCAGAATCCGGAGTGGTAAGGACCATACAGTGTACGATCGATAGCCTAAACCGAGCGATAAGGTCACCCTAGGAACACGGCAGGACTCGAGGAGGGAAGAAAACGTGAGATACACACAGTCTTGGCCACATGCACGGACACACCCTCATACGATAAACACAGACATAGAAACACATACATAGATGGAACGACGACGGGGGTCTTCCCGAATTAACTCTCTCGATGTTACAGGTCAAGATATATAGAAGCTCAATGCGTACAGATATACATCTCCTAGAATGTACACATTTAACATCGAATCTTGTGCTTTCACCGATTCACCACACTGACGTAATCCTACACGCACAAACTCAGACAAGACATACAAACACACGCACACTAATACCATTCAGAGTAGTCGAATCCAACGTTGAATAATTGAAGGATGCTTATACCATTGGATAATAGATATATCGCTCAATGCGAACACACTCTATCTGTATACATTGTATCTATGTACATTTACCTAATATGTAGACAATATACATAGAGATATATGCGTGGGTGTCACACGCATTAAACCGGATTTCCAAAATCGATTTATAACATTATATCAACTCAGTTTTCCTCTACATTCCGTCTGTGTGACTCTGTGTCTGAACAGCCTATGTCCGTGTGTTTGTGCATCTATGTTGCCGATAGTAACAGAAGGGGTCAAAACATTACCGAATATTTCGCCATCGGCGCTTCCTATCTGGTGCATCAGCATCATACAAAACAGCGCCAATGAAATATTCACGAGAAATTCATTACCGCCTGGGAGCCTCGCTGATCTTCCCTCTGCGGGTACACACATCATTTTCTTATAATTTAACGTTCCAGCTTACTTATGAACGAGATGTATCTTATTTTCTCTGCTAGGTCTATATGCGGATTTCACCATCGACCGTAATATAATCTCGTCATAAATTCATCATTTCGAAATAAATTCATTTCCGGAATCACGGCAGTTATTTCGTTGAATTTTATTCCTTCAAAGTTTTATTCATAACTTATATTTTCACCTTTTCGCATCGTAAAAATGTGTTAATTATTATATATCTGAGCATTTATTTATATCAACCATTTACATTCATATTCTCAGGGGATGCAGGTAATGCTTTTTTTTTTCTACAATTTATCTGTCAAGTCGGTGTGGGAAAAATCCAGAAAAGATTCCATCAAAAAAATGTCAGCGTTTGTCTGTAGTTAAAAAAAGGGATCGTTTCCTTCATCAAGACAAACAATTAGTTGCATTTACAAAGAGAAATAAATGTTTTGGCATTCTCTTTGATTTATTTGATATTTGTCTTGGTGTCTGGGCAATTCTCTTCGACTGCGGAGCGTAAATCAGGATTTCTACCGACTGCACAACTGATAGGTCGTGTTAATAGACTTTTTCATTTACGCAGGCATATGTGTTTCGCTGATAAATATCACTCATTCACAAAATCTCCGACCTTTCAACGGAAATAGAGTTTCGGATTTTCAGACACATTTCATTCGTGTGCTCGCGCCAAAAGCCTCGTCTTTTCATATCGCTCCTAGCAGAAGAGCTGCCTGTTGCTATTCTGGAAACACGGAGCAGTATCGGGCCCTGTACAAATCGTTATGAACTGAAGCAAAAATCATATTCGGCATTGAAGCTTTTCTCATTTACATGGAATATTTTCTCATTCATTTTCACTGTGAATTACGGGGCAATTGCTTCTATTACATACTTTGATAATATTTTAACCAAGCCGCGTCTAGTCGATTAAATGAACCGTCAAATCTGCAGCAAAAACTCGTGAAAAAATGAGCGACCCCTGAAACGTGGCTATTTTCATGTTGCGTCTGAAAATTGTATCGATTGATTGTTGATGTATAATAATTATTGGTAATGATATGTTATATCTAGTAATTATTACATTCATATACATGACACTCGTGATCGACCCGTCAACTGCGAGAATGGTTGCTCGTCTGAGCTTGAAATGTTTCTCAGACTTGGGTCCTTCTATTATAATCATTGCCGAACTCCCCGAGCGTAGAAAATGGTCGGGAGGGAATGAGTAAACTGGAGGACACCCGCGCCGATCAGGATGACCATATTTTTCTTCATTCTTTGGTGTTCGTACGAGCACAGCGAGCAAAGCCTCGGGAAAAGTAGCCTCCGACCGAACGATCAATACGCCTGTCAGGGCATGAGTAAGCGGTCACCCATCCAATTACTGACGAAAGCAATAGCTTTTATATCCCGTCTGCATATCCATCCCTGTCGGTTTTGTTCCTTATTATGATTATTCACCTTTTGAATTTTGAAATGAGTCTGGCGAAACGTCATTTGAATTTATCTCCTCGTAGATTTTCCCATTCAATTCATTGTGTCAGTTTGTCCGACGTTACTTTCGAATTTTTAGAAACAGGATCACTGTTCAAAATTCCCATCGCATTGCAGGCACGAGAAACGTTGCTTTTTCGATTTCAATCAATGTGCTCTTGTCAGCTGCTCGACGAAGCTCGGTGAAAATATTTTTCATTCTCAATTGTCTTGTCACTAATGAATTATTACGATGTTACCATCCGAATAAATTTCGTTTTAAGAGTATTTTTTAAAGCTCGCAGCTTTCTGCGAGGACTGCGAGTCAGGGAAATTATTTTTTCAAACAAACAAGCTTCACGCATTTATAACAACTTTATCGTCATAGCTCTTTTCTTCTTTGCCTCTTTTTACTTGTAAAACATTATTCACTCAGCCCCGGAATAAAAATAACAATAACAATTTGTATATGAGAGAAAATTTGACGAAATACCGAGACGACCGTCATCATCCTTGGACCCTCATTACCCTATTGACCCTTATACACGTGTAAGTAGTATACCATTGAGTAGATCTACGAGATGTATCGACGTTCTTATCTCATATACTTGGGTGTATAGCTTATACGCCGCCTACCTAGTCAGCTAGACACTGTATACTCTGTATAAGATGGCCCAAACTATATATACTCGTACACTTTTCTTCGCTTCCACGCTCGAGCACGTATTTACGGGGCAAATGCAACGCCAGGCAAGCCCAGGGCCAGCTAAAAGCGAGACAGTACGAGGGGGAGACAGAGAGAATCGCACCGATCGATGGGGTAGAGCAACGCTCTATACACATATACGCCGAGTTTGTTGGCTGATTACCATGAAAAAGGCGTATCTACGCCTTTCCCACGAAGCTTCCAGCTCCGCACGATACACCCTTTAGACTGGCAGTCACCGATATATGCACGTGAGCCTCTATAAAGGTGGGAACGCATAGTATACATTGAACTCTGTACCAACAAGCAAAACAGCGCGTACCACCGTTTTTCGATCTTAAATTCTTACCATCTACGCCCTTTTCCTTTATACCCTTCCCTTGTATATACCCGCACCTGCGTAAATATAGGTGTGCCTATTAGAGTGCTCCGGGCAAGGAGAAAATACTGTAATCCTCTTTATTACTTTTCTCATCGAGATTCTTGGTATTTCTTCCTGTACGATAGATCTTTCACGAGATACGTTTCCTCCAACTCTTTTGTATAATTATATTAGCTTTCACGTTTGCCAACGCATCGTCCTTCCACGAATTTGTCCAAGCTATTTTTTTCTTTTCTTTCATTTTGATTTTTCCAACATTTTTTCCAGCCAGAAATTTCAAAAACGTTGGTCGACAAGAATTTTTTTTTTTTAAGTCATAATATTATGTTTCCATTCGAAATACCCGTTATGGGAATTGTTACTAAACAATCATCGCGAGCTCATACTCATTAGGTATGAGATTTTTTTAGATTAATATGAAGAGGCAAAAGTTATGCTGGAAATGAGACATAATTTTTTTCAGCAAATAAAACTGAAGCACGCACAGAATTTTATAAAATGTAGGAAAGCGGAAAAAAAAATTTACCCACGAGCAATAACGTTTCGATGATATTAGAAGGATTTTCAATTCTCATTCGGAAAAATGCATCACCGCCGAAGTAAAGAAAAAGTTTCGAAATTTCAGGATGATTGGGGAAGACGGCACAAAAAATGTGTGAATAGTTTTTGAATTATATGAAAAAACGTCGAGGGCGAAGAAATTTGATTCACCCCACAGTGAGGTACGGGTCGTGGAAATGGCGTAAGTGAGATCGGTATCCCAGCGAATATCCTGGAAAATTACGGTCTTTTATCAGTCGGCAGCCGATATGACAAAAAATGGCATTATGTGGAAAAATACAAGGATCGAATGGAGCCAAACTGGTTGAAAATGAGAAGGGCGTATACTGGACGAAATATTTTGGCTTACATTCTGGGTCTCGAAATGTGTGTGGACGATTTTTTGAAAATACTGAAAATTTGTATCGCGTACGTAACTCCGAAGTAGTAACACATTGGAAACCGGAAATCTATCGTAGTTGACGGGATTTTGTTATTCAAAAAGCTGACTGATACGCCGTTCCGAATCTAAACTGTTGATTTACATGGAGATAAACGCACATGGATGTTTATATGTGAGTATATGTACCTCATGCATATATACCCGGGAATATATGTAGAACAGACACACGTGTAGCAAGTCTGGAACCAGGATGGAGGCTGAGCTTCGGGAAACATCGCGGATGCCACGGCTCGATCACATTTTGGTAATGGCCGTGTCCCCGGCTGTGCCATCAGCCTCTCTCTCTCTCTCTCTCTCTCTCTCTCTCTCTCTTCGTCTATCTCGTCCTCCCTTTCGTCTCACTTTACCTCTGCTCGTCTTCTTTTCTCTTCCGCTCTCTCGCTCGCGCTCTCTCTCTCTCTCTCTCGTTACCCGTTAGTATTTCCGCTTGCACGGCTTCGTGGTCCGTGCCCTGACTATCATATACACGACAAATACGCTTGTATGTATGTGGGTATGGCTTGGGTTATTGCTACTATGCTTACGAGTACCATTTATGTATACATCTCTGTATATACGAAAATAGTAATATATACATATGGGCAATTCCGTATCAAGGAATTTTCCTCATTAGCCAATATCCTTAATTAAGATTTCCGGATAGTTCTTGGCTGAGAATAAATTTGCTGTTATTTTCCGCCAACATTGTCAAGCTCGGCTCGGGCTTTATAATAAAGAAGATTGTTGCAAGTTTCTCATCTCTCAGATGCTTTCAAATTGCTTTGCAAAGTAGTGCAAAGTGAATCCTTTTTTTGTTCAATTATTCCGAAGGCTTCCTCTCAAATTGCATTTATGGAATGAAAATATTTTAAGGATCTCTAAATCCAGTTCTCGCAGGCTCATAGTGAAAAAAAAAATCGGAACATCATGCCACAGCGACGAGGATTATACACGGGATCACGAGTTGCATCGAAATACCCCGTACATACACTCATAGACATGCATGCATTATAGTGTGGCATTATACGAGAGAGTGGCTTGTATACGGAAACGTTAGACTATCAGCTTTTCATGAATTGCCACCACCCAACTATGTCTCTCAAATGGAGCACCCGGTGAATTGAACACGAATGATTATTTCATTGATATAGCATCTCTTCCATTGCTTTATGTGCATTTTGTGAGTTTCCGGTTATGGCTTTTCTCCTGCGGACATATTCGTACACGTTATTCTAACTCGCAAATTTCGGTCACACTTTGCTTCCACATTTCAACTACCCAATTATTCGGCAAAATTATTTTTCTCAATGAAAAACAAGCTCAAGGAATACACGTGGAGGACTAAAACCTCAAAATTACTATTATGGCCAGATTGTGCAGAATGTGAAAGTCTATAAATTGAAAAAAATCAAACTTTTCATATTTTCATACAAAATTCGAGTTTTTTCCCCGTCCTCATTGCCGTCATGGTAATTTTTCAATCGTCATCCTCTCCGGCCATTCTGAGTTTCCGGGATCATGTGATGGTGAGGATTTATGTTGTATTTTTTGTTGTTATTTTGTTTATGGAAGTTTGTGGCATGGAAAATGTTGAAAGTCGTGCAATCATGTTGTTGCGGGAATTGCGAAAGGCCTAATAAGTTGGATGGGAGCTAGTGGAATATTTGATAAAAATTCATTAACGTGGAACTGGGATGGATCATATAAATTTCTCACCGTATGCCATATTTTTATTGATCCAGCCGAATTATTCGGTCGATCTGGACGCGGGTTCCGTAAATTTATCTTTTTTCCCGTCAGATCGCGTGTCACGGACATCGATGTTTTACGAGCCGATATTTCGTGCGTTTTCATTAGAGACGCAATCGGGAAAAAATGTTTTATTCAACTCCATCAATGATTTATTGAATCGAAATTTATTCTATTCAGAGGCAAACATTTGTATAACGAAAGTTCACCCAAATTTCAATAGAGAATAAAAAAAGGAAAGTAAGGAATTTAAATTGGCTCAATTGAGTAATAATTCTCAGTGTGCAGGATGATTTAGTGTCAAGATTACGGGGGAGAACTCACGCGGGCATCAAACTGTGAGGAATTTCTCGCGCTTACAGACTCCAAGGGGTTTTCATAACGACGACCTAATTACGCGTTATCGTGCAGCCGACAGCAACGAAGGAGTCTGCACTCTGGTACGATAAGCCGATAACTAGGAGCAATCAGAATATGAAAATCGACCAACATCGCGCAGTCTCCCAATAATAAAATAATAATTATAAAAATAAATATATAACCGGAATTTGGAACAACAGTATTGAACAAATAAAAAGAGCATTTTGAATCGGAAAATTGGTGAAAATAAAATTGTAATTGCAATAATGATATTATAATTTTAGCGTCTTTTGATAGATACGTTTATTTGTGACCCTATCAATTCTGAGAGGTACCCGTACAAGCGGAAATTTCGATGGAACGCTGACAGACAAGATAACGAGATTGGAAACGTAACACGGAAGAGGGTGCTCTTTTCGTAATATTCTCGCATCCACCTTTCTTTACATCATTTCCGTATATATATTTTCATAATACACACGTCCCTGTCAATACTGAGGATGAGAATGGCGCGTTCCTCATTCCCTCGGTTTATAAACAAGTGCGAAGAGAATTACCGAACGAGGCCAACTCCCCAATGAACTGTCGTCTTTAATCACTCGTAAAAGTATATTTAACGGCAGAGGCAAAAGTTCCGAGAGACTGCTGAGAGAAAGAATATGCAAGGGGGAGAGAGAGAGAGAGAGAGAGAGAGAGAAAGAGATGGGAGATAAGAAAAATTTGGCAAACTTTTTGGCATATATCCGGAGGGAAAGAAACTATAGAGCCATGTGTATTATTCTATACATATATATATTCGTATTTATATGTGTGGGTGAAATGTATGTACATGAGAAGATATAGTTTTGAAGACTATTGGGAACTGGGTCGTAGTGGAAGGCTATTAATCCTTCCGGAAGGGTTGTAATCCCTCCCGGGTAACTCTGACGCGTGCGCCCAACGACTCAAGAATTTCATTTGCAACGAGAATTAAATGCTCCCGGTACATAAAAAACTTTATGTCCACAATGTTATCTCGAGAATCTCAAGAATATTTCTCTATAGTTACGAGTCATTTTATCATCCTTTCATTCAAAGATCGAGTCCTCGTACGACAAATGATTGACTCAATCAAATCGGCTTGAGGACCACCAATTTCTAAGAGGATCTCTCCACCATGATAACTCTTCGTATACGGGCCGATATATTGTCCAAGTACCTCTAATAAATCAGGTTCACGAGCTACTTTCGGAAATCTTTTTGCTTAAAACTCAACGGAATCGTTTTTTTCCTTTTCATTCGAATTATTCGATCAAATTTATTTTCTGATTGCTGAGAGAGCGAGAGAGAGGAAGCTCCTTCATCATCAATGAAATATCTTCCGGGTGAGTGGCAAAAAGCCTGATGCTGTGGCACATTTACTTCTTTTCCATAATATACATTTTGTACACGATGTTTCATCGCCGCTTCGTCGTGAAATGATTTTCGTCGGTATTCCTATTTCCAGGTGTTGTGTTATAACGTCGCATAGGGAAAAGCTTTTGCTCCGCGACATAGTGTCGTTTGGAAGAAAGATCGAGGCACTTTTACGAGAGAGATTTTTCTTGAAAAGTCGAAACGATCGATGTGACGGGATAAACCGCATGCGGGGCTAGTGCAAAGGCAAAAATGGTGCTGTTACTATATTTGGGATAGCAGAGGGCGATAGAAAGAGGAACAACGAGTAGCGAGCGACCAAGTGAGGCCAAAGGAGCGACAGTGAGGCAGAGAGAGAGAGAGAGCTCAATTGACTGGAAACAATGACGTAGAATGTCGAAATCGATAATGCATTGACCGGAATCGATGTGAAGTGGAAGTGGAACGAATAATACGTTGACGTAGGTATCATAATGGAAACGTGTCCATTGGAACGGGGCAATGCAATCATTAATACATTGAGCGAAAATGCCATGACTACGAGAGAGGAAGTGAGAGAAAATTATATTTATTGAAGAGAAAGTGTTGGCGTGTATGTGTGTGCGTGTGTCGCAGTGGGAGAGCGAGTGAGAGTGACGAAGGAAGGGATCGATATAGGGTGAGGAATAGAAATCCCTCGATCGGTCCAGTACAGAAGGGAAATGGAATTGGTAATACGTTGACTAACGTCGATTGTACTCTACTAGCTTCTGTCACACTGAATGAGACAGAGGGAGATGTATGAGGATCGAGAATATAGGGAAAACGATCCGAAGACGAAGGGCGGGGGGATTGAAACATGACATTGGGGAACAGATGGAATTGCTCGGGTCAGTTGAACATATACCGTATATGTGCATTAACGTATGTATTTTATACAACATAGATACGTACAAACGAGAGATTGAATGGAACATGGCCAAGACCAGATCAAACATAAATCCCTACACAATATGTTTGCGTTCAAAAAGGACTAATGTACTCTGCATTTAACCCTTTTTTTCGCTCTTATTTCGTAAAACAACATTTGCACATTTTCTCTTTATTTTATTTCGACGACAATGCAGTATTTTTGTTCGTTTAATTAACATTATTCTACGAAAGGAAGTTCGGTGTACCGAAATCAAGGGACAAATAGACCATTAACCGTCCTCCCATGGTCCTTGGAAAAGCGTACGCTACATCAACCTTGCTCCAAAGCGTCCCTCAACCGACGAAAAAATGAGGGTCCTCGAGCTTTGAGTTTATTCACTGAATTATTCTCACATATCGCTGCAGCCCATACGACCGTAATTTCGTCAGTAATCATGAAAAGATCAATTTACTGGAAAAATTCAAGTTGTTACTTCAAGTTCTCCCAGTCCCTGAGGACACCAACGGACTCGCCGTACCTTACAATTTCATCCGAGCCTTGATTCACACCCACCATTTTGTATGGAATAGCTTTTCATTTATTTTTATATAAAGATTGAAAAAATATCATTTTTCATTCGAGCAGAGTCGTTCGTTGAAAAGATTTATCGCAGTGTGTCCCCTGAAATAAAATCCGCACGTCCATATTCAAACCTCAGGACAATAATGAAACTTTATTAAGACTTCATCTCACTTATTAGTATTTCTAGTGATTTTGTTCATTTATTCTCACCATAGTCATTCCTGTACTAATTCGACTTGGGAATTCGTCAATTCTCTCCCACCCCAATTGTTTTCCGTCCCGTCTTCATATTGGGATGTTATGAATAAATCAGCACGGAGGAATATAGTTCGCAAGAAGCAAAAGCAACTGAATGAACATGTATCACAACTTTTTCATTGAATCATAATTGTTCCACTGAACTAAGTACGTGTCAGCACAAATGGAGGAAAATTCGTGCTTAATCAATTTCTAATTAGTCATTTCAAGTGCCGGAAATTATTACGGAACATCGCTGATAAAAACCCTCGTCAGACATATATGGATTTTTCTATGAAGATTTCCATGCGAAATATAAATATTCATGGCAAGCAATGCAGGAAATGATGTTTTATTTTCATTTGCAAAATTTATATATTGCAAAGTAATTTTTGTTGTTCAAAACTCGAGGTTGGCTTCAGTTTTTATGCTGCTACGATATTTGTTCAGTTTTGAACGCCTCCATGATATGAGCCTGAAGTTTGCATCGACGCAATGCCATAAAATGGAAATAAAAATAAATAAATTAAAAAATACAAATAATTTGTCACTTTTACATTTTACGAATCCATCCGTGAGGTCCAACAAAAGCAAGAGGAAAATTAACAAAAAAAAAACGAAAAAAAGCGACGAATCGTTTTTTTTTTTTTTTCTTTTCGTGGCATTGCGCCGATGCAAACTTCAGGCTCATACCATGACGGAGGCAGCGGTGTGATTCGCAATAATTTCACGAGCGGATAGACCGGTACATCCCCTTTAGTTTCCATAATTTTTTGGCGATCTCGTACAGCTGAACAAACAGCCATTCAAAACTCTATGACCCTTTAGTTGGTTGAAAAAACATTTTTTCCTGCCAGCTTGTCGGTGAATTTTGAGATGATGATTAACACGTTAATTGTGCCAAGAGAATCCTGCCGTCGTGGAATTATTCAAATGGAAATAGAAGGAGGCGCTATGAGTGAGAGTTATCGAATTCGATGGGATCGCAGCTACAACTTCGATTGTGAAATTGTCGTACTGGAAAAAAGACAGCAGCTCGAAACGTTAATTCAGTTCTCTTGACTCTTCAACATTCTTAACGCTCCTTAATGAAGGAACTACGAGAAAGACTCGTTAAAAAAGTTTCCATGTGAATTCGCAACGATCCTGAACTTTGTTGGTGATTTTTTTATCTTTGAACTTGGCTACGGTCTTGTCATGATTTATATTTCTGTGTCAATCGTGGAGAGATCGATGTGTACCCAATTGAAATGATTTTTTGCTAAATCAACGTCAACGTATTCGACTTGTAGAAAATCCATTTCCGTTGCTCAAATCAACTTTTTCACACTTGCACAAGTTTTCACCTGAATTCAATGCGGAAAATACTTGAACTCGACTGACCAGACTGGAGTCCCGAGAGGAAAAACCATTCAACTTTTGGCCAACAAAATTTGTCATTGAATTAAAATCTTGTGCGAATTGATGGCTATTAAAAAAAGGTTTTTAGAATTCTCAAAATTGTTATCAGCAGCCAAACTATCGATCCAGTTCAATGCTCTGGTAGCGAATTCATTTGCTCCATTGGGTCTCCCCCGAACAGAATTCTATATTCCCATCGGGTATAACGTCCGATAAGCCAATCAATCGATACGAGCATTAAAAATTCATGGTGTTTGATAGAGATCAATGTTCCCTTAATGTGTTCAATTGGAAATACGTGAAAGACATAGAAGCTACGAATTCAAGATTAAAATCGCAATGACGCGTATGTCGTTCCCTGACAGTTCTGTCTCTATTAGTAATTCGGAGTGTAAGCTCGTCGAACGATTACCGCTGCAACACGACTACACAGTGTGCCGCGTGCAGTTCGCTCCTCCGTTTGTTTTTTTTTCTCCTTTTCCTTCCGAACGTTCTTCGAGGTTCAATTTTATCCTCGGAGTATTGAAAGATAGAGCCTGGAACATGGGGTGCAAAAGCTGCGTCTCGGATGTGGAAGAAGCATTGTCAACGTGAGTTGGTGTCTGTCTGGCTGTTTCACGTGAGCTTGCGACAAGGGAAGGATGAAAAAGAGCGGCTATCGTGGAACTCTCGTCGACAGAGGGAATCCTCTCGTGCGGTAAACCACCACCGAAAGACGACGAGGAGAACTCAGGCTCTTGCGTTGTAGTTTCGTTTTGTCGAAACGGTACAGTTGTATAAACCTTTGACAAAGAGAGAGAATGAGCGAGAGCAAGAAGAGAGGGTAGAGACAAGCTCCTCCCGAGTATATAGGACATCGAACGTACCTACTTGTAGTCTAGCCTCCTCGAGTTCTCTTTTGTTCTGTACCGGGCATCGATGTTGTCTTTGCTTCCGGTTTCCAACTTCCACTACTGGACCTCCGTCTCTATAGTAGGATAGTGGACCGAGCATTGGCAGCTCTGCTGAATCTCTCCCCTTCTCTTATTCACCCCCTCCCCTCTCTCTCTCTCTCGCTCTCTCTCTCTCTTTGCTCTCGTATTCTTGTACTCACTTCTTTCTTGGTGCTCTCGGGGCCTCGTTTTCTCTGTTACTCTTCTTGTTTCTGTATCAAGTGCAACGTCTAACCAAACCATCGATGTCCTCTATCCTCTTATCGCTCGCCGCTTTTGTCGTCGTTATTTTCACAAATCACTTGCAAACTCTGCCAATTACATTATTGAATTGAATAATGAATAAAAGACGTTTCGTATGCGTTTTAAAAGTCGAATTGGTAAACAGATATTTCGGGGCTGATGCTTTCTTTTCTTCATCATTTTTTATCCTCCCCCTTTGGTGCGTCTCGATTTACTTTTGGGGTTTCTGTAAGTTTGCTAAATCCGATTGTTTCGAATAAAAACTCTAAAAGAAGGAAAAGAAATAACACATTAGAGCTCGTGTAAGCTCCGGCTATTCATTCTCATATTTTGAACTCGATTGCTATGAAAGTGCTTGAGAAAAGTTATCTCACTTTTGCTAATCAACCGAATTTATAGGCTCTGAGAGTTCATTTGTAATGAAGAATCTTTCGATGGATTCGTATCCTTTCCACTTGAATCGGAACTCTATATCATTAGGAATTTCCCGAGACAACTCAATCTGATTCTAGCCAGTAAAACAGAAATTTTTTTTCGATATATTGCACAAAATTGTGGGAAGCATTTCCACGTTCAGAAACGTCTTGACATAGTGAAGAAAAAAAATCGACTAAAATCCAATCCTTCGACAAGTTCTGCGAGTTTGTATTCGACGAGCAAACTATGATAAATTTTTTTCAATATCTCTCGTCAACAAAATTATGCTGCGGCATACACGAGTTTGAAAATTCTTTAACATTTAAATCCTCGAATACTTTATGATACACCCTGAAAAATTTGGAAATATATTCAAACATAATTGAGCTCCATACCCGACGCTTGCCCCTTCGATAAATCCCAAATCGTTATCGTCGTGTTTTTATGGAACGCCTACCAAGCTTTCAGCCATCAAACAACCCGGCAATATAAGTCGTCTCATTTTTCTACGATGCTATCAGCCAACGAGATTATGAAACGTCAGGTTTCTTCCCCTTACTACATTGATTCCGCGATAATTTGATAGAGGACCATTTAATTGGCGTAGACGAAGCAGAAATGGCAAATTATCGGATTGATCGTTGTAGGATCGGTGTGAAAAGGAATCGATGACAAATATAGACAAATCTCGTCAGTGATCCTTGAAGCCTAGACTTATTCGTAGAAACCCTCCTACTCGTGACGCTCGATGCCTAAAAATAAGTAGACACTCTCTCGCGTCATTGTGAATAAATTACGATTAAAAGTCTGGTCCTTCGAGTTCGGAAGGCGCTCGTGATGCCACCACTGTCTCATTACTTCCTTGGCCTTCTATCTTTTTATTTTCTGCATCCGTATAGACAGTCTTTCCCTCTATAAAATCGTGTAAATATATGTATATATAAATGCAGATGTCCATGAGAGATGGTATGCGTTTGTTAAGTCTTTTTCAACGATAACTTTTCAATCTTTCTCTTTCTCCGTCTATATCCACCGAGTGGCCTCACAGACAGTTTGCACTTTGCACTCCTTGCAAGAAGACGCTCCTGAAGATTCGAAGAACCCTCCTGGAAAAAGTATTTCTTCGCTCATCCTGTGGCAAACGTCTCGCTCAAAGTTTTTACACTTCTCTTGGCGTGTGCCCTTTGACGTCCCAAGCGTTATGCTCACTTCGACTTTTCAATGTAATTGCGATGCTTTCCTGCGCCTCGTCCTGCCTCCCATCCTCCTCCTATTCCAACCGCCGCGCGTACTCCAACGAATACGCAATTGGCTTTTTTCCAGAATTGCTAAAGTATAAAGTGTGTCTCGAACAATTTGAGAACGGCTGATGAAAAACACACACAAATGAAACATCACAGAGTTTATTTTTTCACTATTTATTCATTAATCCCTTCCATTTATTATTCAATTCGTTTTTATTCATCGAGAAATTATGTCACCGACAATTTCGAGGATTTTATGGAAAAATCGAGGTTATTAACCCAGACGACCCTAAAATAATCATTTTCTCCGAATGTCATGAAGTATAACTGACGTAACTCGGTCATGTAACCGACAAACATGCGGCTCTCTGATTCCCTTGCAGTAATTAATAGTGAAACTGTAGCTCACTAGCCCGAGTAAAAAAAAAAACCATTATTCGTTGGAAAGACGAGCAGCGAGAATATCCAAACGAACCACCTCAGAGCCTCTGAATGTTGCTGAATATTTAACCATTCGATATTTCGTTGGAGGTCGCAAATTTATTTATATTTACGATGAATATCAAGAAAATGAAAAAAGACGATGCGAAGAGAAGCGGATCGTTGATAAATAAAATTGGAAGGAGTCCATCGTCGGATGTAGAGAGACGGGAATTATGTAAATCCGGAATCATGCACCAGAGTGCTGCGTGCGTATCGATGCTGAGAGTCGAAATGTGTTGCCGTGGTATACGCGGGCCCGAAGAACCGAGGAAGAGTATAGATACGAATAAAAAGGAGCATACATAGACACGATGGTACATGTGTATACATGGGGTGCGAGGGAGATGGAGAGGATCGTCGAAGAGACATTGAGAAGTCGTCGAAGATCGTGAGAAGTGAAGTAGTTCCGTATTTGTCAGACTCGCGATGGCCTGTTCCCTTATATGTGTGGATGTGTGTGTATGCTCGTGGATTGCCACTCCTAACTCTTCCTCTCTTGAGTTTGGGTGAATAGAAACCGGTGTCTAGCTGGTGTTCACTCTCAGGTTCTTCTTAAGTCTTTCGTCCGTCTTACTCTCGATCTCACGGGTGGTGTGTATGAATGCGATTCGACACACGTATTTCAACCTCTGTACCGTCTTTTCACTTGGTAAACGGTGATGTCGTGAGAGTGTTGTCAATGGGCAGGGGGCAAAAGAAGCGCGCATCGCCCATTCAGAAACTGTCGAAGCAAGTATATAAATATATACATACCATATGCGTGTGTGAGTCTCTCTCTAGAAATGTACATGTGTACTCTGTGCATGTCACTTTGAAAGTCCGTGATGTATAGATCGTTTGGATACATCCCGCTTGTAACATCCTCGGTATATAGGTATATACAAAATTGAAACCTGTTTTTCCTCAAACTCTCGACACGTTGCACTTGAGTTCGGTGGCATATTTTATGGTTGACGATATATAGAGTCTAATTTTTTTTTTTTTTTTCTATTTCGTTCACTCGTTTTTTTTTCAATTTTTCAAATCGATGTTTACGTGCGTTTATCTATTTCTTTCATGCATAAATTTATGAAGATGTGTGTATATTCGTAAATGCGAGATTCTATGAAGAAAAAAAAAAAAACACGTTGCTTCACTTTTGCAATCTTTTTAGACCTTTTATGCATGCGTTTATGAAGCCGCTCAACGATCCTTGAGAAACATGAAAGGAAAATATATATCTATTGAAATTGAAAATACAGCGTCATGTTCTTTGATATTTTTTTAAGTAGGATTCAGCATACTCGAAACGATCAAATGTTTTCAATAGCCGATTATACAAATTTAATAGTGAAACGACACGTTTGAAAAGCACACGAAAAATTGAAAATTCCGGCGCCACCGAGCGGCGGAATTTGGAACGGTGTACAAGAAGATTCTCGCGCCGCACCAAAAGTCAAGCCAGTCGTATAAAAATTGAAGGGTTCGAAAAATATACAGCGATCCAAGGGCTCTCGAATGCGTCGGACAATTCTATTCCGAATTTATTTAGTTGACTCTCGATCTTCACCTAATTTCATTTAAGTGTGGGGGGGGGGGGGGGGGGGAGGAGAAAAAAGCAATGTCGTCACGAGATTGCGAAAGATCGGAGATAGTCGGACGATAAGCCGAGAATAACATGGAGCAGGCTGTATCACATACATAGCATCAGGCTTTTACAAACCCTGCTAATATCCGGTCTGACCGAAACTCGCTTGTACTACTTGGAGGCCGCGCGATCCTCGCGAATCCGGGATCTAACCACCGGAGAAAGGGAATGCGAGCACGGGGCTAGAGAGCCAGAGAAAGAGAAACAGAGAGAAGGCTTTGAGCCTACCAAAACTTTGTCCAGCATCGGAATCCCCTTTCCCGCTAGTAGTTTGCCAACCGCAAAAAGTATATCTCGCTCGCTCAGCGTATATAGTTAACATCTGTAGAAGGAAGAAAAAAAAAGGAAGCTTGATTTTTTTCTGCTCTTGCTGCCATCCCGGGCGTAGCAGCACATATCCTTTCGGTTCCTCCTACACCTGTGCTCTTATGCTCTTCGTTCTCGCGGATTCTCCTACTCTCCTGTGTGCATATCTGCTCTACGCTTTCTCCCCTTCTCTTTCAACTCTTTCTCCGTCTTCTTTCTCTCGGTCTCTATGCTTTTTCTCCCTCATTCTTCCACTCCTCCTCACTAAGAAGAGAGTAGAAATTCCGCGGCCTCCAACTAGCGGACGGTGTGCGGAGCTTTGGGGAAACAGCCGTGTGCGCGCGTTTGAAAATCGATAGGAGGGCATCCGGTAAAGTCGCTCCTTCTCTCTCTCTCTCTCTCTCTCTCTCTCGTTCTTCTCTACCTCGCGATTTTCCTCCCGCTCCTCACAACCCACACACTCCGCTATTCGACAAATATATGTATTCCCTCGTATAAGTATGTGTGACTTTTCTCGCTCTCTCTCTCTCTCTCTATCTCTTGGTATGTTTGTGTATACCTTTCCGCGTTTGTATGCTTGTGGCTATACGTCGGTACATACTTATACATCCAACGATATTCTACGTGTGTCCGTAAGTTGTTGTATCTACCGTTAGCAAACAAAAGGACGTAACAAACGTTATTTCACGCCAGCGATCTCAGTCGGTTCAGCCTTTTCGCTCAAACCGCTGGTCGTTAGACATCCATGTATATACGGGATATTCCACGGAAAGCGGGATGGTTTCTGCGGCCAAAGGTCAACGAATTTGACGCCCGCCTGGTATTTACTTGCTTGCTATAATATACAGAGCCAATTAGCTTCGAGTCTCTATTACAATGAGGACCCAATATATCTGTGTTAGCGGACCCCCAAACATAAACTATCGGTGTGTCTTTGACCTCCCATTTCTCCGGGTAACGGGCTACAGAAAATTTTGCTTTCAAAAAGTATCAGAAAAACCTTCGATTTTGCATCAACTTCGGACGCTACTTTGGCGTAAAGCAGGTTCCCCTAAAAATTAGTAAATTCCCTGCTCCATTTGAGCTCTCGATTCGTTTTATTTTTCTGCATCCTCGCGTCTTATTGCCACGAAAATTAATCTCGATTTCTAATGCAATTCTCAAACGCATCCTCAAATTCTCCGGCTCACAAATGCATTATCGAACTCGAATTTGGGTTGTTTTCCAACTGCGGAATCAGTGATAATCGAGCGTCTGTGCATCCCCAATCACATCATCACTTGCTGCACCGAAAATAACGCTCACATATAACCCGCGATGACCCGCAGACGTTACTGAAGCCTGACACGAGCAGCAACCTCCCGAAATAGATTTTATTACGATTTATTTCTAACATTGCATTCCACCAGGCTTTCCTGGCGAAGGTATAATATGGAGTTGGAGCAAGAGGTTAATATAAGGTAAGTCGATCGAGGGAGAAAACGTATTATTAGTCTAAATTTAGTATATTAAAAAAAAAAAAAAAAAACACAGGTTTTCATAAATATTTGCCATCTCGAGCGGCTCATCGTGCAAATCACGTAATGATGGAAATTTGAATTATGACGTTCAACGTATCGATCAACAAGCAACGTTTTCCCAGCAGCATGTGTACAGAACTCGAGGTTCCATTTGCAAATCGCGCTCTAATTTCCATATACGCGTGTTTTCCGTTAGTTACAAAGTCTATGCGAACCGAAAGCTTACCCAACGATGGATGAAACTTGGAAAGGGGAGAAAAATAAAGATTTAGCACAACATGAAATAACCCATATACGTACATAGATGGGAGGGCAATCACCACGACCTTTCGGCACGTTTCGTGTTTCTCTATACGTGGCATCAGCACTCTGGAACCGAAATGCGTGATGTTTGGTGGGTATTTGTGAAGTATATATCAAGAGTCGCGGTAGCGACTCGAGACAAGTACATTTAGGATAGTGTCAAAGTCAAGCGAGCTCGCTACAAGACACTTTCACAGCAAGGAGCGCGTTTCCCAACTGTTTTTGAATATTTTCAATTTTGTTAACATTAATA
>JAPYYS010000901.1:0-41691 GCA_030522525.1 Campopleginae sp. 14b
TTATTTATTTATTTTTATTTTTTTCATTGAATTTTATTTATTGAAGAATTGAATCCACGAAACAAATGTTTGAAAATGACATTTGACTATTCACATCGATTCTACTTCGCCCATGACATCAAAAATTCCGAGCTCTATTTATTCTTTTACTGATCAGTGGCAAACTGAAGAAAAAAATGAGCAATTCGCGAATATGACTTTCCCCAAAACGTGCAACATTTGCAAAAAGCGGGAATCCATTGTTACCACGATTCATTTAGATGACTGAATCGAAGAAAAAAAACTTGACTTTCGAACGCTTGAGGCCTGTAATGAATTGGCTCGATTCTCTAGCTGTATTAAAATTTGAGGCATTTTGTAAAAGGATGTGTCGAAAAGTACGAGACAGGACGAATGAAGAAATTGCTATACCTTTGTTACGAGCTCTTTATTTATAGTTTTATTTTTTGAAGGAAACTCGCTGCGTCTATAAAGTCCAGAATATTATCGATATGACGTGAAGCCTAACGATCGATTCGACTTATTGCAGGAGACTCCGGCAAAGCTCAATCGCATGTGCAACGAAAAAAGAACAAAGTTTCGTATTAATATCGCGTTAAATTTTATTTTATTTTACAAGAATAAGTGACTCGGATAAGGGCGGCAAGGATGAAACTTGAAACCTCACGTATAGATGGGAAAAATAAAATTCGATTGCGGCATAGGTCATCCGTGACCACGTGAGAAGCGAAGAAACGTCTATAGTTGCGGAGAGCGGAACAGAATATAATAAACTCGAGCAGGCCTCGTAATGTTGGCCGTTGCGAGAGGAAGCAAGATGGACAATTTGAGCTGTACGGAGAGCACTTAAACATAGAAGAAAAGGTCGGGAAGCGTTCTAGAGACCCCGTGCTCTCGATCTACTATCTTTGTCGCACATTTTACCTTCGGCTCTATATTTATATGTGTTATAAGAGGTTCTATATATATAGACATAGTTAACTCTTCTCGTGATTGCTGGATATAATCGCTACGATAGAACATGTAGTTTATGGTAGCGCCTCGTCGTATGTAAACTCCGAACTGTATATATTACACGGGCTGTAAATATTCTGCTTGATTGTCAGACGTTGAAGAAGTGAACAATCCATTTTTTCAAGAACGTTCATTATCTTTTGAACTCTCAATATATGGAGGTGCTATTTACTCGAGCAGTCACGCAGAAATGGCATAAAGGAAGAATTTGTTTGCCTTTCCGCACTCTCGCGAGTATAATTTCGTTTGATATCTCGAATTTCGCGATATATACTGCGCGCAGGAATTTTCGACACAACCATTCATTTCTATCCATGTAATCCCGACTCTCGTGTTACGTCATAAAACTTCAAATTTTCAAACAGCAGCGTTAAGAAATCTATGGAAAATCGTTGTCCCCCTGGATTATTTTGTACGGTTCAGTAAAACGTGAAGTGCAAACTGCCATTCGTTTATTGCAACCTACTGACGTTCCACGTACTCGAAAATATTTTTCATTTACACGTTTCATTTCATCCTCAGAACTTTGTCCGCAAATCAAACTTTCAAACGTTCTTAAAAAATACCTTTTGCCACATTAACGGAAGAATTTTTCGCGAACGAATGCGACATGCGCGAAACAAACTTCCACTGAAAATGAAATTTTTCAAAAATTTTATCATTTTAACGATATTTTTCGTTTTTAACGAAACCCTCAGCTACATTTACGATTGAGATGACAAAAATGAATTTTCCGATAAAACTTTGTTCAGTATTTCGCGCTGCAATATATGACTGAAGTTATGTGATTTTTGAAAAAAACGTTTAGCCGGACGTATCCAACAAAATATCGATCGTTCCGAGCCAAATTTTTTTTTCAATTTTCTGTCCATTTTTTCTCACTGCCGCTTGATTTTTTAATTAATTTAACATCATTAATCACGCTTTTCCAAACGTACACGTGTCTTGAAGACCAAGAGTAATTTTTCATGTTGAAAATCTGATGGGTATGTCAATTTTTCTTGCCGTTCGATGATAATAATAGAAAAAAAATGAAATCTATTCGTTCAGTGGAATAAAAAGATCTATGTCCACAATTCATTTATAATTCAATGCACGTATTTGGTAGTCACGTACATCGGAACGAGAGATACCTCACCGGGAGAGTGTCGATTATTTTCCCTTTATTTGTTTCTTATTTTTTCCACGTTTACTTTCTTTCGTATATTTCGGTACAAACCGTTGTTATTATTTTTTTTTCTATTTGTTCCAACGATCGATTCATATCGCGATCGCGTAGAGCGAAAAAATCGGAATAGGCTGCTCTTGTGGTCTCGCTCGTTACGTGGCTCTGCTTGTCCGCTGAATTATAAACGCGTTACGCGATCACCACAATATTCCCTGGCTTGTTCGCGTTACGTGGACATACACCAAATACACCAAAGAGTCTCGATATGCCAAACGACCCTTGCGCAAGCTCTTGGACAGAGAGTACCACTTTTTTCTCTACGGTCGTGTCCAGAGGTCCTCGCAACTGTCAATAATGCGCACAAAAGATTCACATCCGTTGTTGCTGCACACTTCATATAAATTACGACTAAACACAAACTTTACGCGGATCTCATGATGAATTGTCTATTAACTAATGGAACGTTTAGTCAAATAAGGCCAAAAATCCATTGATTTGAACTTCGAACTAATTTTTCATTGAAAAATTGAATTTTTTGTTTTTTTTTTTCAAATCGATAATTTCGAAGCTTCAGCGATCTCTAAGAAAAAGATTCGTGCCAATCAGATACGAGAATAGCGATCGGCTCGAAAGTCACGGAAATACCAACAGAGAATAAAATTTCCTTGTCAGAGTTGGAATTTATGGTTGATCATCGATACAGATGGTCGAGCACGTGCCACCGTGACGTAAGCCACAGACTGATCCGTTGCAACGTCATGATCTGTCATTAAAAAAACACCATGGGTTCTCGTTGTTTTCAAAGCCCATCAAGAAATTTGACCATCGATGGACGGGATTCGTACTCAGTTACATAAAAACGATATACATTTAAATATTTTTATTTGCTTCGCTAAATTCACTGTGATGATCACGAAGGTGCGATTATGATCTGGAATAAATAGGTACTCTTTGGATTCCGTAATGTTTCGAGCTCTGCTTACATAGAAAGATAAAAATATAACTGTGTTTTCTTTTTTCGATTGGCCTCATGCACGTGATGGAACCACCCGATAATTAGGGATGTCGCAAACAGCAGTTGAGAAGCTTCAAGAACAATAAATTCAAAAAAGTCTTTGGAAATACTCGATTTTCCTCAATGCAATATCTTGATTACGCAAGCCATGAGTTTTTATTGACTGTGAAATAAAGTAAATAAAATATCAACAGAAATTTAACGAAAATGAAATCTTCCCCGTGAGATCGACTTCCCGAACAATAGGATACGGTCAAGGTCGACCAATACGATCCGATCAACCACACACTACGGAAGGAGCACCTTCATCCAATCGCTGCACCAAGGGAATCCTCCTCATGTAGTCGTCCATGAATCCGCACGAAACCGCAGAAGATAAATGAATACTCTGCGATGGACAACGCGATATGCTGCTGCTCGATAACGGTGCCTAGTGTGAATCGCTAGACAAGTTTGTGGTTCGCTTAATGGAAAGAGAAACCAACGGATCGATGTGTCTCGTAGCTCTTGTATTTTTTTATTTTTTTCACGACCATCGAGTAAACTTCACGATACGTCGTTCAGTCATATAATAAATCGACGTCAACATGATGAGTCGTACGCTGCAGAACACAACGTAAGAGTGAGCCAAAATAATTTTTCATTTGGACCAAAAATTTACCAGCAATTTAATAATAAATCGTTTCATTCATAACCTCCTGGTTCGTACTCTGGGTCTTATTGACCCGGGCCTGAGTCCTCGTGCGATTCATTAATTTTTTTGTCATTCGAAACACAGATTTTTATCAGATAATTCGGATGAAAAAAAATGAATTATGATTTATTGATTAAATCTGCAATGAAAATGTGAAAAACTCGGGGAATTTGGAATTTAAGGAAATTCGTCGTAAATTGTACGCGTGTCAAATAATCCGTTAAACGAAAATCAGGTCGAGCCGCAACATACGTGAACGCACCTCTCAAAGCAATTCTAAGGTCGTAGCGCGATGTGCAGAACCCCGTGAAAGGGGTAATGAGAGAAGAGACAACGAAGCCTACGAGCAACATTAGCAAAGGGGGTAATTAGAGTATATTCTTTTACTGTGCTGGGTGTGGCGGCGTGAACCGCACGAGCAAACGTATAGATACATAGAAAAAAAAAGAGATGGAAGCAGACAGCACGGATGGACGCTGAGAGTCTCGCGATGTTAGACAAGACGCACTGAGCTCCTATAAAAGCCATTCTCGCCGTCACCCGCGGCGCACTTCCAGTCAGAAAGAGTCATTCTAATCTTCCCTAACGACGGTAAATGCCGCCGTTCTTTGCAAACACCCCTTGAAAAAAAAAAACCGGAGAATCATCCGCCAAAAACGGCATAACGACAATGCAACTTTTTGTAAGTGTAAGTTAATAAAAATATTAATGGCTCAAAAACACGATAAATCCCGATGTAGAAGTAACTGCGACCGTACCAGCGGCGAATAATAAGTGTCTCTCAACAAAAAACAATGAAACGAGAACAATTCTGTGAAATGCACCGAACCCGACAGTGCTAAAAATCTTTATTCGAATTGCATGCAATTTTCATTCACGAATCACCGTTTAAAAATCTGTGGTGAAGACGCGGAAATATTCCCACGGTTTTCGTCTGTGATTACGAACGATTACGTCTTCGCGCGAGCAAACCCTCGGGGGCAGAAAATTTGTGTCGATTTATTTTCCACTTTTATGCTTGAGAATTATTTTTCATCATCGAGAAACTTTTTTCAACGTATTCATTTGTTTAGCTGATAATCCCGATCTTCCTCGCCACTGGTGCGATTGCCGAACATCATTGGCTCGGCAGTGGCGAACATTATGGCTATCAAGGACCTCCGGCGCCTCTGAGCAGCGATGGCAGGGTTGTGGACACCCCGGAAGTCGCCCATGCCAAAGCCGCTCATCTCGCCACACACGCGGAAGTTGTCGCCAGCATGGAACACGATTCTCTCCATGAAGTTTGGGAAGAACCGGATCGGAATAACTACCAAGACCTTCCGAACCACGTCCCACAGCCTTACCATGGACCACTCGCACCCCTCGGACATGATGGACGTGTCGTCGATACTGCCGAGGTGAGCGAAACAATTTGACACGCAATACCTCGTGCTCAATACGATGAAAGTCAAAAAAATAATAATATTAAAAAAATTTAAAAAAAAAACCGAACGAAAATGAATACATAAAGCCTTCGCAAAAGTCCCTCGCAGGAGAGCGAAAGAAAAATAGTATTGTTTCCAACATGACTCGCAATTTTGTCAAACAAAATATTTGAGCCATGAAAATATTAATAAAATAGCAATATCACGTTTCGCTGATGACCACAAATTCACAGGTAGCCCAAGCAAAAGCTGCCCACTTAGCAGCCCACGCCCAGGCAGCAGCAAAAGCCTCGAATGATTACGATTATCATAGTGGATTTAACGACGAGATTTGGAACGATCGAGGCACCGAACATCCTCACACGAATCATCATTATCCCAGTCGAGTGGCTTACATTCATCATCATTCCCCGGTGGTGTACAAAGGTCCTCCAGCCCCTCTGGCACCGGATGGTCGAGTCCTAGACACGCCGGAAGTAGCGAAAGCAAAAGAGGCTCATCTCAAAGCTCACGCGTACGCTGCATCTCTGAATGCCCATCGACAGTCTGAGCTTTATTACTATTGACGAAATTCTAAACTCCTTAACGTAGAAACACTCTGGAATCTCCGGTCACACAAGTTTACGTCGAACAAGCTAACCAGCATTAATCCAACTCGAATGTACATAACATTGACAGATTAAATGTATGACGAATGATAATCAAGCCCAGAGAGACTCGTAATTTGTTGGAATTTATTGTGAATTAGAGAAATCCGAATGAATGAGAATTCGCGAAAGGAATCGATTCGCGAAGTTCACGGATTGGCGATTACGAATCCAGCAGAATGTGTTGACGTTGATTCAGTCAAAACTACGCATGCATGTGCAGCTAAGTTTAATCCAGCGAGTTGGTGGCTCGACCACGTGAACTCATTCCGTCGTCCTACACCGCGCTTAGCAAGCAACAAAACCATTCAGCTTAGTCATTGTTCAGCACAGCGAGATGTGGATCTAATGGAAGTCTTAGAAGTAGGTGAGGAGGTGGGCGGGTCGATCAATATGAGAAATGGAAAGGAAGAGCACTCCCATGGCTGAGCACGGGTCGATGGGATATCGCACCTGAAGTACTCTTATTCGCAAGCAACTTTTCTTGCAACAACATTCGGTCTATCCACCATGGAGCAACGAAAGTTTACATTATCGATGGTATCTTTTGGTAGCAAAGATTCAACCTCCTCCTCATGCTTCTTGGAACGTTATGCAGTTTTTTTTCTGCTGTGCATTGTAACCAGCAATTCCTGGTTACGAAATAGCCAGAAGAATGAATTTCAAATCATTTTGTTATTTTATTTTTCACCATTATTGCGTCAATGCTCATGAGAAGTGAAACGACGCACTCAAGATTATTTGTGGCTTGCTAAAGTGCGCTCGAGCGAGCTTGTAAATCCCTCATTGAGCTCTGCCACCTGAACTCCCAGTTGGGCTATAGATCAACGACGTACTTGCATTCGTACGTAGAACTTTTGAAAGCGACCCCACGTACGATAATCGTCGATCAGTCGTCTGACAAAACATTTACTTTCCTCAATATATATTTACAACACAGAGCTCGTGTTACGATGCTGATAAAAGATCGATCCACCCTTGCAATAACTCTAATGCCTCGTCATTGTCGCATTCCTCGTCAAGCTTCAACAATCGCGTCCTTGCACAAATTGCGGAACACAAACTACTGTGTGCTCGTTGCAACCGTTGAAAAAACTGGCTTATGCGCCCGATCTTTCTTGTCTGATGACCGTCTCGATCTCACAGAGATCGAGCAATTAAAAAAAAAAGGACTGGAGGAAAACTTTCCTCGTATCCATACCGGAGCAGTCCAATTAACTTGCATTAAAGCGACCTTTTGTAAATACTTGCAAATTCCAGTCGCAAGGCGAGAAATAACCCGACGAAATTTGTCTCGAAACTTCCTGAAAGTCCGTGTTAAGAAGGTTGACTACATATAACAATATGCTAAGAATTAGGTAATTATTCGAAAATGGGGCTCCTGCCAAAATCGGGGTAAAAAAATTTTTTCTCCTTTTTTTATGCGTAAGAACATGGGACGAAGCAAAATTAAGGTGGCGCGTGATCTTATTTTCCAAGAAAAAAAAAATTATGTAAAACAAATTTTGTAATTTTTTTTTTTTGCGGATAAATTTTAATATGTTTTTTTTTTCCTACGGGAATGCATTGAAAATTTTTACAGCCCGATTCTAGCAGGTTCCCCACTGCCGAATAATTACGAAGAATTGAACAAAAGTTGGTGATAATATTCTTGAGCATCAAATACGATGACACCATTTTTTTTCGATTTTTCGCCCACACAGTTGTCGAATAATTTGAGTTCACAATATGCAAAAGATATATCAACATACATCTGAACTCTATTCATATGCATGTGAACTTTGGTATTCAATTACTCGAAAATTAAGTAGAAGACATTTTTTTTTTTAAATTGTATATTCATATTCAATACTAAAGAGTATGTTCGCAAAATTTCATCAAATTCGAATAATTTCGACATTTCCTATGCTTTCAATATGGCAACATCGTTGTGTGTAGCCATCCTCCTTAATTGGCGGGACACAATGAATGTAGAAATTGGAATAAAGACGAATGTATGTATTTTATAATTGAGCGGTTTTTATTCTTAGATCAATCACAATCGCGTATAAAATAAGGTACAAAAAAATGCTTATTTTATAATAGCAAAGTCAGCTCGATCGTCATTCGAGCGATTTACTCAGCGAAAATATTGCAGCTATATTTGGGAAAGTATTGCAGTGAGTTTTTTTTTTGTTTTCTGGAGAGTGATGGTGTGCCAAGGGAGAAAAGGGGTATGAGGGGTATTACGGTTAATAATTTTTGTCCTCGGGGTTTTGGAACTACAGTTACATCGTGATCGTTGGTTCGGCGATTCCTGAACTCGGTTGAGGTAGATTTCGTGCGCTTAAAAATACGCTAGAATAGAGAAAAATGTTGAAAAGCTTTGAAAATAAAAAAATTTCTTAGGCGCTGTGGTCAGCAGTAGATGGAAATATATCTTGTTAAGACTCGAGAGAGCACCAGGTTTCCTTTTCCCTATCGGAATTCTGCAACCCTTTGCGAATTCGTAATCAGTCTGAATGTCGGGAATTATTTTTAAATCCCGATTCAAAAATATTAACATGGAATGTTCAATTCTTGTTTGTGCGTTGCCGTTTTATCGTTTTTTCCGTCAGTTCCGTATTATCTCGGTTATTAGTATTGGTTGTTCCATGATGCACCGTTCCAGCCACCGTTCCACGCCGGATTCCATGCGCCCAAATCAGCTTCGGCTGGACCGGCAGGTGCGCGCTGGGCTTCAGCATTGTACAATGAGAAATGAACAGCCTTGGCTTGCTGCACTTCCGGCGTGTCAACGACGCGACCATCGGCTCCCAATGGCGCTGGTGGACCACTGTGATTTTTTAAAAAAATTTTAATATAATTTCTAATATTTATTTTACGATAAGAGAATTCCTGAGCCGAATCGTGGCTCAGAGAATATGGAATAAAAATTGCAATCTTCCGAAACGGCTACCGACGAGATTTCATAGATTTGAATCTCAGGAAGCAGAAAAATAATAAATAATCATTAACAAAAAACACGTTTTTTTTCGAATGTTCCGAATCATAGTGATTAAAAAATTAAGGACCTCGATCAAACGTTCGAAAGATAATCAGATAATAATAAAGCTCGAAGAAGAATGGTTAATTAGATAATTGGTCTCTACCTGTAATGAGCTCCATAGCTGGGTGCGGCATAACTGGCCGGTCCAGCAGCCGGATTCCAAGCTCCATCGGCGCCTGGTACCTTTGGAGCACGTGCATTCGCGTCAGCGAGAGCAGCGAGATGAGCAGATTTCAGTTGAGCTACTTCCGGCGTGTCGACCACTCGACCATCCGGTCCAAGTGGGGCAGCACCACCATAACCAGCTGGTGCACCGTAGCCTGGTCCACCGTACCATTGCGGCTCCGCGACAGCCATGGCGACCATTGCCGATAAGAAAATCTTCAACAGACCCACGAACCAATAGATTTAGAAAATTTGCTATAATCTTGACAAATTTTTGAGATTCGAATTTATTTCAATGATCAATAGGCCGCTAACGATATTAGATAACTGGCTGGACATTGACTGACAGAAAGTCCGAAGAACCTTAAGGATGTTAAGTACCTATAAACCTTGTTAATGTGGATTGTTCAATAAATATAGCTCCTTAGTCATCTTGAAATTTGTACACAACCTGCTGAACACTTAACGTAAAAACATCCCAACTTTCAAGAATTCTGTCCCCATTACTAACCCCCCTAATAAGGGTTTAAATAACAAATGATGAGAAAAAATTGAAAAATTGGGATGTTGTTTGTATAGAGTCTTTAAGAGATCTCGTCAAAACTTCACGTCGATCAGGAAGCTCGTTATTAAAAAATGTATTATTTGTTAACAATTTTTTGAAAAAATACAACAAATATTCATTTATTAATCATGAAATTTCTATTGAACAATGTTTTTGGCAGCCTAGGATCGTTTATCATAATAATGGGGCGGGATTTTAAAATAAAAAAGAAATACGGATCCAATTTATTAAAATTATATACTTTTTGCTTGACAGGGGGTTCGAACTGCCCTGCCTACATGCCCAGTTACCCTTCGACACCAGGGGGTTTGCCGCTTATTGTTTCCTCAACTTTTGTCGTTTCCGAGAGTTTTTACAGACAAATTTTGACCGAATAAAACTTTATCGCGTACGAAAGACGCTGCACACTAAAGAAAACACGTTAAGCTGGTTTTTTACCCCACTATGGGATTCAAGTGAGCCGAAGTCGATTGTGGAATTCTAGACTCAGATATCGTCCCAATTCCAAAGCATTTATGGTTGAAAGTTCTAATAGCAACGACGTAACAAAAAAATGGGGGAAAAATGAAAAAATTGTGAATTAGAGTAATTACTCACAGTTTGGATCATGTTGGTAATGAGAGATTGTCGGGATATCCTTAACGATTTGGTAGAGTGGCTTCTATCGATGCTGATCTTCCGGGGTAACGAGTCTGCATGACTTGTGTTTGAGAGATACGTCCAATTTATAGAGATTCGCGAGTGAATCGAGAAGGAGAGTCTCGATGTCCCCACCCCTTCTAAATCAAACTTATCCAGCAGCAAAACAGCGTGACACACCCAAGAAAATGCTTTTTATTCTATGTCTATACAGACTCGTCGTATATCTTTGTTGGAAGCCCTACCCCGTAACATTTAACGCGCCTTAACTACCCGCACACTTTATCCACACTTTTGTCCACGTCGTTTGACAACATATAGTACGGAACCTGGCATTGCATGTGCGTGTGGATAACGTTGCACTTCGATCCTTGGGCGCGTGCCTGAACGGTCTCACATGTAATCGTATCGAGTGCACCACGACGTCAACGTCGAGGATTATCTATCCGTCACGTGTTCATAGACGTCCGCGGGGCGTTGATTAGCATTGACATTTCAACGAGAAATGCCAATAATAATCTGCTCGATTTTAGACGCACAAAATCGTTATTAAAGTTTCTTATGCATTTACGCCATATTTATATCGGAAAAGTCAAAGGGAAATCCTTCCCAAGATTTTTCTTCACGTTGCGTGTCAAAGTTTGCAAATTTATTTTGCAGTTTCCTGGCCTCCCAAAACCTCGAAACTTCATTGACTTCCTTGATAATAATGAGGAAGTTACGCATGGACATCACAACGCAACTATCATTACGAAATTTACTCCGCCCGATTCGTCTCCAGGCTAAATCAATCAAAGGCTCTTTCGAGTGCATTCACATTCTCGCAATGCTCAAGCCTTAAGCCCGAAGGACCATTTGCTTTCCGCTGAGGATTAACTCATAAAAATCTATTTCCATATCATTAGCATTGTATTTATGTTTAAATTACTGTTTTATTTTATTAAAATATCGATCTCGAGATACTCTCAAATTTCTACTTTCATTCCTGCTTTCCCCTTCCATTCCTAATTACATAATGGACTTATTCTCGGTAAATAATCTCGGAAGCATAGGGTTTATTGTTTTATTAATATTTTTGTGGTCGGCTCGAAATGTCGACGATCAAAACTTTCTGAAATTTTGATTTTTCTAGCCAGGAATTTGGTTCCGGTAATAATATCTTTTTTTTCATATATTCGATCTAATTTTTCAATTATTTAGTCTTTAAATTGTTGTTTTGTCTCCCCGGCGAAGATCGAGAGTCAAATTTACCCACACAAAGTCGACCGGAACCGTTAGACGAGCTTGGAATTATAGCGTTCGTTCGTTCATGCACCAGAAGCCGTTAGACTACTTCCCACGTTCACGGACGGTCGACCTTGAAAGGTATAGTAGAAAAACTGGAGTAGCGATTGAAGCGCGAGACATAAAAATCACACGAGATCGTGATCCGTGTCGCAAAGACGGAACGCAATGATATAAAGGCATTCTAGAACGTGAACTCTCGATTTCGTCACAGGGCGAACGTTACATTCCTAAACGGAAAGCGAAAAGACTCGACTATGCAAAATACGGTTTCCTCTGATTCTGCAGAAATTTCAGTCACATTTTTCTGTCACAATATCGATTGACTGGCCTATTAACACAAAAGTCATAGAAATTAATCAGTTGAAGGATCTGGAGGTTGTCAAACGATGAAAAAATTCACCTGTTCGTTCAGCCACGTTTATTTATGTTATTATCGTTCGCTTTCGATTGCTGTTTCTCTCGAAATCCCCTTCGTTCTTGATCTCCACCCTGATCGATCGGCGATAAAAAATGATTTAGAAAAATGCCGTTGACAGATCCGCGAGAGTAACGAGCGAGAAATTCTTTTTTTTTATAACGTCAATATGTGTTCCCTATTTCACAACAATTTAATACACATTACTCTGTGGTTGATGTTGTCTCAGTTTAATTCTCTGTAACCTGCGTCCTGGTTCGCCGATCGGGTCGTACGTTGCACTCTGCTCTTGCATCGCGTACATAAACGTTATACACATTTTCTGCGTTACAGTAGTCCGCGTCGTCATCCGCGTTATTATCACGTTCTACACGACATTTCATAAATTATTTTCGCACACTAAGTTTGCCTCAGAAAAACCTTCAAATTGTTGAAATAAAATTTTCCCCAAAAATGGCTGGATATTCAATTATCAGAATTAAAGTTCTCCGATATCATGTAAACATTTTTTGACGGGCACGATCCATTTTTTCCGACAAATTCCTGCACTCGTAAAAAAATTTTGCAATCACTAAGTGATCGAATTACTGGATGTGCTCTGATAATAATCGAATGCAGCATCTCACGAATCGTCGTTGAGGAGATCGTCTTACGCAAGATCGAATCGATGTGAGTGACAATTCTGTGTAATTAAGCCCCCCAACAGGTTAATATCTTTTAATCAAGCATATAACAGTGCCGGCTACGATGAATCGAAATGTTCCTAGAGAGTCGCATTTCATGAGAAATGCCTGACAACAAAGCGGGCGAATGATGGCAATTAATTTAATTAAATGCTCTCCCAGGTTTCACGAAGTAATAATATTTATCGCAAAGGAAAAATGATCATTTTATCAAACAGTTCAAGTTTTAAAAAATGATCAAGGTATCAAAAAATCATGAAAAATGAAAAATCAGAGAAGAAGTCATGGAGTAATTAAATAGAATATTTGAAATATTCGACGGATCTAATGCGATTTTCACTCTATTGGTAAAACGTGTGTCGCAAGTGAAACAGATATTACGTTTAGTAAAATCGGTTGCGAGAAATACGTAAACGCAGAAGCGTAGAGCAGCAGAATCTTGTGGAATTTGGATTTATTGTGAAACAAGAGTACGTGCAAGAATACCGTGAAGTTATACAATTTGGTTTCTCTGTGCAGGCTCGTATAACTGTCAAACCGAGTACGCCCTCGAGAGCAGAGCAGAAGGGGATACCGATCTTGAGCACTCTCTGGAACGAACCTGCATAGTATTTGATCGCTGCTCCTCCGTCGCTCAAAAACGATCGATCACTTTCCAGCCTGCGAGGCATTTCGAAACTCAAGGTCGTTCCAAAACAGACTCGGAGATCGGTATCAATCTGCATGGAAAATTGGTACTCGGCCTAAATCTAATGAGCTCGGGAGTAAAACTATTTCTCCAACGGAATAAAGTGACCGATCATTTTTCTACTTTCCCATGCAAAACTCTGTCGCGATCTTTTTTCACTCCGAGACTCTATCGTCAGTTCCCGGATTCCTCACATTACGATACGTTCGATAATTAAGCCACCAGGAGTCCCAACCAGACACACCGAAAGAAAAATTTTATTGGAAAAGATGGATATTTTGTTTGATACGTTGGCATCAACGTTATTTTTTAATGATCCCAAAAATTGGTTCGTTGCTGCAAAAAATATTCTGGAAAGTCTCGTCGGGAGTAAAAGCCTCTCCCAATCGTAAATTTTGTTGACAATTCCGTTAGAAACCAAATGTTTTGCCAAAATAACGAAAATTTTGAAATTATGTAAAAATTATTCGATTAACCGTTTAAAAAAAAATGACAACGATTTTCAACAAAATTTCATTTCCAGTGCATCGAGACTCGTCGCTAGAGTCGGAAAATATTGACGATTTATAAGTAAAACTTGGAATGCTTATACAATTCCGTAGCTCCGATAGCCAACTCACCGAAATACTTGACCACAACCTCTCAATTCCATTACTTTTTCATTCCGTTGTTCGCTTAACAATGGAAAGAGAGAAATTAACCGCCAAAAGAGTGGCCAGCGGTCACGCCTGTGATTTCACAGATGTGGCAAGAAAAAAGTTATCTAAAGAGTATCGCATGCTTGTATTTGACCGCACGAAAGGGTTGCACCAATTTTCTACGATTTCGATAGCCAACGATCGGGCGAAAGTGCAACACGAAATCTCATTTTGACTCTATGTTCGGGGGAGCACGATCTCTGGATTTTGAAAGCAAAAGGCCGAGTTCAAACGTGCTGGATTATTCGGCAGATTAGGTTCGCGTACAAAAGCGATCAAAAGTACGAGGAGAAAGAATTTAGATGAAAAACTATGTGTTTTTGTTCAACCGCCTGAGAACGGAAAAATTTCAATGACGTTGAAGTTTTCGGCGTTGAAATGCAACGAAATTCTATTTTTTCTATGGCGATTGCAGAGTGTAATTGCGATGATAGACGATCGATTATCGTGACCCAAAAAGTACGAGAGCTCGAAAGATTTCGATCATTCTGAAAATCAAATTTGACGAATTAAAATCGAATGAATAAATTATTATAATAAAATAATAAGTCAAGAAAAAATGATATAATAAAATAAATAAATAAAAAAACAAATTGATTAATAAAGTTATAAAAAAATCAATAAATTAAATTAACGAAAAAAATCATTGAAAATCAATGAGAATATATATTTTTCGTTCGATTCTAACATTAAGAACTTCAGCTCCACGAATACCAGGCGTTAAGTTCCCCAAATTGTGTCGCATGAAATTCGGAACGCGAGTATCACTTGGAAAATGGAATTTTAATTAATCAACGCTTGGTTGACCAAAGGACAGTCGATAATGCTCGATAAATGAATCAAACAAATGATAAACGAGTTTTTTGCCTTGGAGGGAAGGTCCGGATCTGATCAAATAAACTGGAGTAATTGTTGAAAATAGCTAAATCATGGAGAGTTCCATGTCGAGGCTCGTTTAAAAAAATAATTAATGGTAAATCTGGCTGATCTTAATGAAGCAAAGAAAGGAATGACGGGGGTCGCGTGGGTTGATTAAAAGTCGATTGGAGAGCATTGAAAAGGTTCGAGCAGGGGAGGTTGGTGTCGACAGGCTAGAGGGCGCCATAGACCTCGACAATAAAGAATTTATCATTCACCATATCGAACGTCTCGTCGACTGAGCTCGATAATACATTACGACGCTATAAAACGATATAATGCAGAGTTTTATTCTACGTATGTATAACAGATACGCGTAAGAGACTCGATACGAGCTTTACAATAGGCATTCTTGAGATATATCCGCCTCTGTCTTCACACAGGGCAAACGTCGAGGACACACCTTCCTCGTCCCCCATATGCATAAAATTACGACAAATCTATCTTATGTGCGTATAATTTCGTATATATACGCTGGCTTTCCGCAATTAATCGGATACGTTTTTAAAATCGGCCCCACATTCTCGACAATACCAAATGCTCTGCGTTACGATACAATTTCAAATAAAAATTCACAGCAATAATTCAATCGATCAAAAAAAAAAGTCTATTTCGATGCAGCATTCTGAAACTCTTTCCTGAAATGAATTTCACGGCATTGAAGTTTGCATCGTCGGAGTCCAACGGAAAATATTTGATCCATTAACCATTTTTTATATTTTTCGAATCACCTGATCATTTCTTTGATATTCAATTATATTGATTTGCAAAAATTGTCGTGGACCGACACGGCCGTTCAATGTTTCGCTCTGCTTTAAAAAAAATTGAATAAATTTATGGATTCCCTTGCATTCCAATGATGCACACTTCATGTCTTTTGTTTTTTGACTAGTCAAAACCGCAGAATTTCTAAAGGTAACTGGAAAGATATTTTTGTCATTTTATCGAGAGCACGAAATTATTATTTTTTTTTCTTCCTTTAATTCCGTGAACTTTTTGTAAGTTTGATTAGACACATTTTCAACAAATTTTTATTTGTTGGTGCTACGTTTGTGATGCACGCATAAAAGCATCGCTGTAAGTGTTCATTAAATTCCCAAAGTAAGTTCCTTTTCGTCCGCAATTGTAGGAATATCATACGAATCCCCATGTTCAGCCACTGGAAGGAAAAAAGAACTGGATTTGGATTTTGGAAACAGGACTGAATTTTTACCAACAAAATTCTACTCCATCCGTTACAATGTCCTCCAATTATTCAACTCCAAATTGCAAGATTCTGTGGGCCGAATGGAAAACTTTTTTTTCCTGGATAAGTGATATTCGTTACTTCAATGTTGTCCAGACCTGAGCGCGAAGTCCATCGTACCAGTGTTTTGTTAAAAACTTGCAAAAAGCCTTAAAAAATATGATTATGAAGTTTGCAACGTTGGGATTCAACGAAAAATATTTTTTCTATTAACTATTCATTAATTTTAACAAAAGGTGATAATTTTTCGTGGAGATTGAGTTTTTGCGTCGCTAGAGAGGCTCGTTTTATTTTCTACATCAAATATTGAATAATAATTATGGGCTCAGCTGAAGAAAAAAGAAAATTTTGTTGCATTGCAAGTCTGCAAACTCCAACACCATAAAAAACGGTCGTATTTTGTGGGGATAACGAAGGAAAGTGTAATTTTAATTGCATAAAGGCAGAGGAAATAAAATGAGCCTCCAGGACGATATTCGAAACATTCGGTGTATGCGAGCAGGACCAGTCTTATGCACTAATGATCGTGGTATACGGATGATCGTTTAGTGCCGAGAGCAAAGGGGTCGTCTCAGCCTGAACAATGAAACGCTAGACCAGTGAATCGGGCGTGCCGGAATATAGTTTGAAATTCCAAAGATACTGGGCTTTGTTTCGCCATCATATCGTAATACATGGTGTGTACAAAGCCAAGTGTAGTAATAGCACGACCCAGAGGCCCTCATTACCGGCGAGCGATGCATTTTATCGTAAGATCTATCATTAAAACACCTACCCGTCTATCGCAAATATTCCTAATCATGTGTAATGCCATGTAATATGCCATGTAATATTTAAGTGGAATTTCTTTTGTGAACATCAAATTCTCTTTCGTGCTCGTCGAAATTACCCTCCAACAATTACTGTTTCGATTAATTTTCATACACACAGAGAACATTATATTTCCATGCAAAAAACATTCAAAATTAAAATAAAAAAATTGAGCCTCAGCGATCATCACCAATTAGTAATAATATAATAAATAAATAAGTCAATAAATGAATAAATAACTAAACGAATGAATAAGTAAATAATAAACAAATAATATAAAATTCATCGAGATAAATCTGTCAAGCAAAAATTGTTTCTTGGGTGGTGGGAGCCTCGAATTCCATTGATCAGAGCCACTTGTCATCATGAAATCACAGCACGAAATATTCCGTCAATTCATCGACCCCCGAAAAAAATGTTCCTCACGTTTTCAAAACGGATCAATCGTCGGGTAAGTATGAACAATAAATATGGAGATTTAGGATTTTTTCGGCTGGTAGATGGCGGAGAATTCCTTGAAATGCATTCCTACGATGATAGGAAACGAAAATTTCTTCGTTGTCACTGCAGCATCCAGAAAAAGTCTCATTCCATTTATATATCGATACAGATAGATTATTTCGATGTAATAATGATGCAAGGTACTCAAGGTACATGGTGCGATTGATGAATCGTGATGTGGATTGTTCGTCAATCATTTAATTGATCTCGATACACGATATAGTATCGATGGATATACAAAAAAAATAATTCAAACACTTTTCCGGGTGTGCATTCCATAACACTTTTCACAGCACATGTGTCGCATAATTGATCGAAGAATTGATTCGATCTCGATTGGAAGAAAAAAGATTCTCTCGTTGTCGCCTTGCATGTGGAACAACCTGTGTAGCGCTAGAGGTCGCGTTACTTAACATAGAATGAAATGTATTGCAACTTGTAGAATGAAAGAAGTATAAAAAAAAAAGGCTCAACAGATACGTAGAGTTCGTGAGGAGAAGTATTATAACACCCACCAGGCTCGCCCGCAGTAAATCGACCACGCAATCCCCGGGCCATTGCGTCACATACGCACACACCTTTACAATTACTGAATATCATATCGACGTTATTTGAACGAAGAAGACGAAAGTGGAAGGAACAGAAAATAATGAAAATGTATTAATGATTAAGTAAAGGACGGAAGAATGAAAAACATAAGAGAAAAGTTCGGAATACTAAACAACACTAACATTTATGCCACAAACGATCCATACACCTTACAGACTAACACGTGCTCTGAACCATGCGTGCGGAACAATCTCCTGGGCTACCGGATCTTTCGATAACACACGCATATCTGACCAACCATCGAGGAACACTCCACTATTCAAATATATATATATATATATTTCTTTCCTTTTTACCAACATCACGAGAAATTATAACTGCTATTCCTTACCCATTGCATTCTAGACCATGCGAGATCGCAAGTCCCTGCAATGCACTCGTCTTCGATCTCAATTGTTCTAAAAAAATCGACTTTTTTTTTAAATTAATAAGCAGCACTTTTTTTTTTGGTCCGGATAAAGAAAATTGAAAAAACAATCACAACCATACTGCACATACATTCAACTTGGCAAAAACTTTAATCAGGTCCACGAGGACGTGTGAAAATCCTAAAAAACATGAAAACCAAGGAATATTTTGGAAAAATCTCAATGACGAAAGATTGATCATTATTTTGCATACGATTTTTTCAAATGTTGAGTAACAATGAATATTTTAATTACCCAACTCTATGAAAAGCGTATGAATACACTTTCGAATGATTTTCATTTTCACGCTCATTTCATGCCAAGTCAGCTATTATCTTTTACTTTTAACCCACAATATTTTTCCTCGGGTTTTCATCGCTGCATAACGAAACGATAATTTACATTGTTCGCATATAATTGATTTCTGATAAAGATTTTACCTATTATTTTGATCTGAAGAATTTTGAAACTGATAATGCAGTTCGTCATTCGAAAACTCGATGTTCTTCGGACTGGGAACGCTTTTCGAGGAATATTCGAAAAAATTGATTTTCCCTGGAGTGTCGAACGGAGGGAAAATTTTTTTATCACAAATTTCTACGATTAATTGCGAATTTCGATCGATTCGTTTGTTTTGATATTGCTCATTGTTTATCTTTTGCCAATGACATTCATCACTTTGCGTTCTTCGTCTTTGGATTCTCTTCCTTTTCCTCGAAGGTACGCGCGAGGTACGCGTGATGCTTGAAAGGTAATTGGAGATTAATGAAGCAGCTCAAACGCGAGAGTGGAGCACGCAACAGATTTTATTTCCCCATGGTTTCTCCCGTATGCATTCGTCCTTCCGGAGGGAGCTCCCGGGAAATAATGTTTCTGCATCTTTCTGCCATTTTTCTTTTCGTTTCGCATCCAAGGACGTCTACGCTTATTATTACTTTTAAGGGTTTCAGTCATTTTCTCATGGGACCGGTCTTTGTGAATGTTGGAACGAATGAAACGAACAGAGAAACGATTTGCAGTTTATTTCAAAAAGATTAATATTATGAAAATTATAATGGGGCATTAATTAGGCTAATTGAGAAATTGAAAAAAAAAATGAAGTTCACACACTTGCATTCGAGCATTTGAGTTATTGAAGAAGGGAGGATCATGGTCCTCGATCTTTAAAAATTAATCAATCACGATCATTTACGAAAAAAAAACAATGTGAAATAATCAGATGCAGTTTTTTTTAAATCCAGTTGGTTGCGTCCATGAATGTGTAGTTTTTGTGTCACTGCACGAGCGAGGAATAGGCTAGTGCAAAAAGATATTTAAATTAATCCGTTTGGCGGCCTTTTTGTGGGCTCGTTTTACTGCGATCGGGAGATCGTGTTGGTAATCCAGATTCGATCCGTCCACAGTTCTCATTCGTGGAAAAATTGGTCTGCACTTTCGAGGACGAAAGTTTTTATTACTGTCTGCCACTCGTTCGCGATTCACGACCTCGTCTCACCTACACGACCTGTCGCTCATTTACCTTTATACAAAATCCATTTACCTTAATTACTCGTTAAACATTTTATTCCATTTATTTTGCTCTCACTATCGTTCACCCTCTCTCTCTCTCTCTCTCTCTCTCTCTCTTTCTCTCGCTCTCACTCTCATTATTCTGTTCACATGAGATTTGCAATAATTATTGGCAGCAATAAGAAGAATAAGCAGCCCCCTCGAACCAAAGAAATTTTTTCTCGCCATTTCTTTTTGTAAACCGTGCAGTAGTCAACGAATTGTAGTCAACGGATTGGACAAATTATTCATTTAACGATTTCAAAAAATCGCAAAATTTGTGAATTCGATTTTTTTCATTCGAGATTGAAATAAAAATAAAAATTGGTTCCCTTACATATGATTCCACTTTGCTGGAAATACAAAGACCATCGATCGGTCAATTAATCGTTAGTAGACATGAATACATAGGGAGCGAATAATTGTTACTTTATTTACACGATCCTCGAATGACGTCATCGATCGATAGTGACTATTTTGTTCAGGCTGCATTGGCGCGTTGATTCTGTTAAAAAAATTGTGTGATCGTCAACTACGAAGGTCGGATTTCGGGTTGGAAAAAAAATTGGAAAGCTCTCGAAATGTTTGCACAACAATCCCAAAGATTCAGTCGATTGAATCCATTTTATTTGCCCTAAATTCAATATCGCATCATCGAAATGCTTTCTCCTGAGAGCCGAAGAATTTCAGAGCAAAGGAAAATCAGTTCAGAAGGAGAATCGCTGGACCAAGTTCATCGGAGGGTTGGACTGGTTCAAATACAGAGTGGGGGGATGCTTTTTTGTGGATGGATCGTACGTTCGTGCGTCCTCGGCACTGACCAGATGTGGAGTAAACGAGTAAGATGAGGATCATGTATTTACACGAACGGGGAAGTGGCCAGGGATCGATGGCAGGGGGAAGCAAAGATGTAGACAGCAAAATGCATGGAGGGAAAAAAGTATTTCGACATGATACTTACACAGATTGAAGCGAGAGAGGAAAACCCTTCGCTTGGTGAGTGTCATTGATACACGCTTCGTATATTCTGAGGTGGGCAACCCAAACGTAAACGTAGTAGTAATGTCAATGTCATCGGTCTCGTACTTTGGCATTTTTTTTCTTTCATTTATGAATTGTATTACAGTTCGCTTCAGGGCGTATGTATCCCCACTCGATAACGAAATACGACGACTCCCTACTCGATTTCTCATGTATAAAAGGTGTACCGTCAACTTGGTACAGCATAAACAGTTCAAGTCTGTCAGCGAGTACTGGAATTCCAGCAGCGCTTATAAACTCACTCACCAAAATCATGCAGACCTTCGTGAGTATCAACACCCCAAAATTGCTCAATACATTTTCGATTAGAAAAATCAAAGGAACCGAACAATAAACATCCTCGGAAGCTTTTTTGTTTCGTATCATCAATCGAAGTATTTCCGATTCGAATAAGAACCGAAAATAATTGAGTGAAAGTCCGAATTCTCAAAAGAAAATTCCGTTTGGTAAATTCAATATTTTCTGAGCTGGCTGAGTGGGAAAAAATAATTGTGAATTTTTAAAAATGGCCAACGAGCGAGAGAAAATATAATGAACAACGATGATACGTGGGAAGACATAAAAGAAACGAGAAAGTCTTCGAAAATCAAAATTTTCGAGTATGTCAAAAAATAATTGTCAAGGCAATTTTCCGGAAAATGATAAAATCTCATCTCGAAATCGACGCTCACCAAGAAACACATTGCAATCAATTACGTTTATGAATTTTATTCATGCCAGTGATTACAACGTTGCTAATAAACGTAACCCGTTGAATTATTGAAAAAAAAAAACAATTTCCACGCTCGTGAGTTTCACCGTAAATCGGAGCCGGGAAAAAACACGAATCAAAATATACTCGGGCGCTAGAGTTATGAGTTATTCCTCCGACTAAATTTTCACACGGATGTTTGAATTAAGATTATTTTATGAAGGATTGAACCGAATCATGCAACTTCCTTGACAAAAATTCGTTCATAAGGGGCGCAAAAGATAATTAATTTAAAAAATTGAATTAAGTTTTTTTTTCAATTTTTTTTTTCTTTTTTGCCAATTCGATCGAAATTTGTGGTCGTAGCAAGGGAGCGAGAAATTTCAAATGTTGCCTTTAATTAATTTCAATTATTTGCTGGAGAAATGATTCTCAACTGACCTCCAACTATCGCGACGATTCAAAAGGTTCTCATCAACATTATCGAGACCTCCGATGCTTTCACGTGTAAACCGACTCGATTTGCTCCGATTATAATGCATTTCTCCCTCGGAGAGCAAGAGTCAAAGAACGAGAAAGAAAAAGGAGAAAGATCGTAAAGAATAAAAGTGAAATGCAACACGGTAATGCAATTCTTATGCGATTATTTTTCATTGCGTAGTGAATAGCAGAGAAATTATTCCAGTCACGCACCGTAAGCTTTGTTGTAGCGTGACTATCTGCCCACACTGTATTATCCTAATGTTTCTACATTGCTTCTACGCATCTGTCGGAACAAGAAGATCCTGACCTACGCGAATCGTCAAAATGTTTTGAAATATTAACCCGTAAACACCACACTTCCTTTGAGGTCACCCACTCATCATACTGGTGCAAATTTGCACGTCGACTTGACAAATCTTTGTATTTCTTCGATGAATGCATGAAATTAATCTTGAAACCATACTTTTTAGGGGTAGAATATCCTGAGTAATCGATTGCAATGATTGTGAAAACTGAAAAATGAAATTCCGTTGTCAAAAAATGGCCAAATTCAAAAAAAGAATTTTGAAAACCTGTTACACTTGAAATTTTCGAATTGCAAGTTCGAGTGGAATTCGCGGAGATTCCGAAGAAACTTCCCGAGGAGCCAAATCGCTATTTTTAATATTTCTTCGTTTTTTTTTTTAATATTGAATTTAATTAATGATTTTTGCTTTTTTTGTGTGCAGATTGTCCTTTCTGCCCTCGCGGCCGTAGCGCTCGCTGCCCCGGGATACGTCGCCCCGGCTTACTCTCATTACGCTTATCATGCCGGAGCGCCAATCGGTCACGATGGTCGAGTAGTCGATACACCGGAAGTCGAGCACGCGAAACAAGCTCACTTGGCTGCTCATGCCAGCGAGGCAGCGAGAAACTCTTACGGCTATGCTTATGCCCCAGCAATCGCGTACGCAGCATCCCCCTACGTCAGCTACCCGGCTCACTATGCTCAACCTGCTCCTCTTGCCGCTGACGGACGGGTCGTAGACACGCCCGAGGTCGCCCATGCCAAAGCCGCTCATCTCGCTGCTCACGCTCAGGTTTGCTGTTTTTTTTCTTTCCTTTCGTTTTTTAAATTTATTTTTCTTTCTTGTTCACTGTAGATCGAATTTTAAAAACCGCCGACTCGATTTTTCGGATTATTGGAAAGTGACACGAAAAAAAAATGGATTCTATTGATTTTGAAAATTATTTATCCGCAAAATAAAACTTTCCTCGCATCCTTCATTTTTCTATTTATTCCTCGGTCCAGAGCGGAGCATAAACTTTGATTTTTAATCCGTTCTTCGCTCCAAAAAGTAGAAACAAGGATTTTTTTTTTGCTCTTCTTAAGACTTTTTCACACAACAGGAAATTTTTGTGGGATTTATTAGATTTTATTAATTAGTAAAACTGACTCATTCTATATCTGCTGCAATGGAGTTTTAGCGCGAAGTTTTTTCGTCTTTCTAATGATTTAAAAAAAAAATGTATGACTGGAAAAAATTGTTCTCCGGAGCATGAAGTGATGGCAGATGGAAAGTCGATTGTTTGTTGTTAAAAAGGATTTTTTGTTGTTGTTGTATCGGTTCAGGAAGCTGCCAAGTCTGCTGGACACGGTTACGGGGCTCTGACTTACTCGTACTCGCCGGTGTACGCTTACGGATACGCGTCTGCTGCGCCTTTGGGTCACGATGGTCGTGTGATCGATACACCGGAAGTTGCTCACGCCAAAGCAGCTCATCTTGCCGCACACGCCGCTGCCAGTCATTAAAAAAACGTCAATTTGTTTTCTCTCCGTACTACGAAGAAAATTGTTACGCCCTCGGCCCTGTTGAATTCATAATGACCGATGAGAACGAGGCAATGGAAATTACAACAATATCCAATTTTTTATTTTCGTCGTGTCGCTATTATGACTCTCCGATCTTTTCACTTTCGCGGATGTAATAAAAATGTTCGTGTGGAAAAAACAATTATGAATCCCTTTAATGACCCTGCGTCGAGATTTCTTTAAAAAATGTTCGCATCGAGGGTGTGACTTTGTACGAGCGACCAGAAACATATCGGATAAATATTGACAACCGCCACTTCCGCAGAAAAGACAACAAACAATTTTTCTATAAAGGCACGAAAAAAATGTTCATCTCGTATAATAACATTTCCGTCGACCTTTTTTTGAAAATAAAAATTCGGAAAGCCTTCGCTTCATTCTTTCCTCGTAGAAAACGTTAGAAAATAATTGGATACGGTTTTTTTCGTTGAACTGGCGATTATCAATATGTACCAAAAATCCAAAGTGTCGTCAGGCTGATGCATCGTTTCCATTGACCATCCCACGTTTAAAGAACTTATGCCAAGGAAATGATTAAATGGTTGCAGTCGAAAGTGACGTAAAAAATGCGTTTTATAGAAACAGAGGACGTTCGAGATACGTGGACCGTTCTCGATAAAAAGTCTTTATTGTGAGAAGAAAAATTCGCCGGTGATTTTCAAAAACCGATCGCAAACCGATAATTCATTTAGATTTCAATTTTATCTATTTGTTTTTCTAGATTTTTCATTTCTCCGCGGATTTTCCAATTCCCAGAGCTTTTCGAGCCATGGCGAGTGCGCCGTCTCGCGTTTTGTTTCCACCGATGAAGCGGCCCGTGTGACAGAATACACAGTCTTCGATACCCGTCACGCGCGACAATTCCTCATTCCTCAATCCAGCCCATGCTTCTGGCAGAAACATCCTGGAAGATTTGTCGTATTTATTAACAAACAGCTCGAATTCTATCACCGGCGACCACTAGGCAAGAAGACTTTACGCACCTGCATACAAAACTTCGCGGTGCAACCGGTACGCACTGTACTCTGTAGTGTTTGTCGTTGAAAATCACGTACTTGATAACGGGCTCGATTACACCCTCGCCCTCTAACTCGAATAATGCGTCTTTCCAGGGCAGATTTTTTACTAACTCCATGATTTCACCACTCGGATCGACCTTCAAGAGCGAATAACCATTTTTAAATATTTCGAGGCTTCAAAAACGCTCGTGATCGTTTTTCACGTTAAGATGATGAATCAGTCACCGAACTTTTCAACTTGATCGTTAAATAATTGACGACAGCGCGATGAGGAAAGAGAATCGAATTCATTAATTAGATACAAAATTACCTTCATTGTTTAACAGATTTATAACTTACTTCGAATCTTTTGGAAACAGCTTCCTTGACCATTGACCTCACAGGCAGCCAAGTGGTCGCTGTATTTGTAACAAAGTATTTGAACTCTTCGCCGCACAGATCCACAGCTTTCAAAAAAAGTTCATCACTATTACAGCCTACGCTGTTCCAGTCAGGATTCAATCTCCCCACACGTGCACTCAGATTAGTCACAATTCGGTATCTGGAAAAAATGTATTCTTTTTTTTATCGTTTTCGTAACTTTAAAAAAAATATATCTCTTTCTCCCTGATTAACAAGTTTAATTCTCGCAAATTTTCATCATTGAAAACGTCATCGTTGACATTATTTCTTTCTTGGGGAGAAAAAGCTCTAGAAACTTGAAAGATTCTATAGAAGATGTTCCCCAAAGTATCGGCAAAAACCATTTATTGAATTATGTCACTTACACAGGCTCCCCGTCGAACATTGGAACACCATTGTCCACCGCATCAACCTCCTTGATCAATGATTCGTACACTTTTCTGAATATATGCTCAATATCCGCATCGTCAATAACTTCAGGCACCAATTGTTTTATTACTCGATGCCCGTAATGGCAAAAAATCAGACCAGCGCTACTTAATTTAATGTTCCCCTCGAAGCCTTCTTTCTTTGTAACGGTACTCGCTGTTTCCGTGAATTCACTGCATAAATACCAAAAGCCATATAATTACAAACAAAAGAAAAAAAAGAATAATGTTAAAAGGGGCAGCATCGAAATGCAATGGGATTGATTAATTTATTAAATTTTTTGTGAGTAGAGCCAAAAATGAAATGGCTATGTTGGTTTACGACAATTTTTGCGAACGAAATTTCAATATCAAAGAAATATTGAGGCGATTTGAAAAGGACAATAAAATGGCGAATGCATAACACATTTTTAATTTCAATGTCGTAAAAACGAATATCTACGTGAAAGAAAAAAAAAAGAGCAATTTTGAAACATGTAAACGATTTTCGATGAAAAACATTTGATCCTTGGCTGACGGTAAATATGTAAAAGAAAGGTTAACGATCGAAAAACGAAGGAATTTCATAATTTTATACACTGGAAAGGGAAGAGACAAAAAAGTTGACGCAGGAAAATATTTTTTGAGCCTCATACCGCATGTGATGGTCATAGCGTAGTTTCTCATGATCATAAACACCACCCACGTCCACAACGATATCGCAGATATCCAAAATCTTGGAGTCTCGTGATCTTGGTGATGGAGAAGCGGAAAAATTGAATGTTACATACAGCGAGAATAAGTCATGAAAATCACGGCCGAAAATTGGAGTGCTAAATTGTTATAATTCATACCTGACGATGTTGGCATTTTTGTACTCTGGCAATTGTTTCAGCATGAAACAGGCCAGAGCCTCATCACAATGGAAACAACCATCGTGGGTTCCAATCGTTACGTTTGACGATGCCATCGAAATATGTTTGCGTAAAAAACTTAGTGAAGTCTGTTGCGTTGAATGTCGACGAGGGAACTTGACAAGGCACGTGGTCAACTTAGCGGACGTTGTCAACAGGCGTTGAAAAATTTTCAATACCATTTCATGTTTCGCTGATATTGTTGCTTATCACATAATATCAAATCAGCATTTTCTACTTTTATAATACTTATCAATTTTGCAGCATTTCTGTATCTCGAACACAACAAAACTACGAATCCGAAAATTTGAGGTTATACCCAGAATAGTGACGTTAGAAATGGACTAATGGACAACAGACATATAGCGCTCAGCGCGACGTAAGAAATCAGAACTTGGTCGATTCAAAATCACTTTTTCCAGAAATAATGCAGACGTTTCGTATAAAATTTAATTATTATTTTTATTTGGCAAGTTAATTCGCGAAGAAACTCGAATATATCATTATTTATATATTTTTTTCAACATTGAAACTAAAAATCGATTTTCGACGTAGAAACGGTTACAGGTCTCTAGACTTCGGTGGTTTTACGTTTTTCGATTCTTCAACTTTATCCAATGATTCTTCCAACGAACTACGTTTCATGTATTCGTTATATGCTAAAATCGCAACGTTTCGTCCTCCGATGGCACTCATTTCCATCGCACTTGCTGCCCATTCAATTGCGTTCACATGATACAGCGATTCGTGTAATTTAAAGTCCAGTCGAGGATTTGGTTCTTCGTATTTCGGATATGCCTTCCATTTTATGGTTTTCGTGTGCTCGATCTGAGCAAAAAACACAACGTTATGATACACTTAACAAAATTAATCGTGTAAATAATATTTTCGCCTTATTTTTCCGATTTTCTTGAGAGTGACGAGATTGAATTTGTAAATATTTCGAAAAATGTTTGTGAATTTAGACAATTATTCTTTCATATGGGATCGAACCCAATAATCCGAAATAATATCTTATAACAAATTAATTATTATAAAATAATAATAATGAAATTATAAGAAATATTTTGAATAATTAATTACTTAAATTAAAATATTAATAATTAAATATTAATAATAATTAGAGAAATAATTAATTAAATCTAAAAAATTGAAAATTTTGAAAATTGAAAAATTTAACCACCGCTGTGCTGACCTTTGTGAACATGTCCTCGATAATATTTTGTTCCAAAGATTCTCTCGTGAATATTTTCCATACTTTGGAACATTCTCCATCGACCGATATAAGATTGCCCACTGAGCTGATGGTCGTCTTATTCGGATCACAGCTTAGGATGGCATCAATCGGATGATCCAAATTAAAATATTTTTGATGTAAATCACCTTGGACGAAAGTCGCAATGGTGGTTTGATATAAGCCGGGAAAATCGAGATTTACATTTTTCGGAAAATCTGTAAATTCTATCGACATTTCGTGATCGCTCGTTAGAGGAACCGCCACGATCACCATGTCGTACGTACTCTTTATGGCGCTGGAGCTTCCTGCAACATAAAGACGCTTATAAAAAAATTCGTTCTCCCCGACTGCCATAAAAATAAATGTATAGAAATCTAAAATAATAGAAATCTAATAATCAAAATTAAAAAAAACAAAATTTTGCATAATCGTTGTCAATAAATTGGGGAAAAAATGAAGAATTTGACAAAATGAAACACTTGCCATTATTGACGTAGTGCAGCTCGTACACTGGACCCGAGTTTTCTCGCGGTACGTGGACGATCTTTTTGACGATCGATGGCACAACCTTTACCTTTCCGTTCCTATAAACCAAGTGTTTTGGTACCTGCAAAGAGATTTTCGTAACTCCACTGATAGTCCAAAGTGCCAAAAGTTGATTGACGATTCAGAATATTCTATTAAGAGTGAGGACTACACAATTATTACATCCTTGTTTCCACCTTTGACAGACCACAATTCGGCTCCGGCACCTGCGACAGAAACGCAACCAACGAAACTTTGGACGTTTGTATCTTGGCCGTAATTTACGACCAAAGTGGCTTCGACTAATTCGTCGATTAACTGAGAAGAAAAGCCCATGTCCGTGAGGTGTTGGCGCATCGACTTTCCCAACAATTTTGGAAATTCGGCGTTCATTGCCGACAGCATTGCGGTTACATTTGTAAAAGCTATGCCCTTGTCCTGGAGCTCATAAATTTTGCCAAAGTTCTCGAGCACCGAGTTCACGTAACTTGGGGGAAGAAAAATTGAGGAATTCAACAAAAGTCCAAATTTTGTTCACAGCGCGTGAGAAACAAATTACCTATGGAGCCGAAACGGCTGCAGATTGTATCGATAAATCAATTTCCCCAAAGTCATAATGATCGAGGAACTTTCTTCAAAAACGAACTCATCCTTGTTCCATATAGCAAATCTTTGGTTACCACAGGATGGTCTTTCATCCATGCCTTGAGAGAATTGCAGCATGAAAAAAAAAGGCACCATTCGTCAAGGTCATAAGTATTATAGAAGAATATTTACGATACTGAAGTTTGCATTGTTGGAAAAAAACGAAAAATTTATTTTTCAATCATTATTTTTATAATTAATGAACTGTTTCCATTTTTTCTTTATAAATTCGGCTTTCGAATGATAAAAAAGTCTGCCCCACTGTTTTTGACAGATGCTTTCTACAAATTTGGCACTCTGTTTAATGAAATAATCAATTTTCGTTGCCTTTCAACGATGCGAACTTCAACATCGTGAATTTTTTGGATCCAATGTCTCACCGAGTAACTTGACAAAATTCCTCATAAGTAAATTCTTATCGTGGATTATCGCTCCACCAGCTTCGTATTCCATTCCATCTATTTCTACGGTTGCCAAACGCCCGCCCAATTCTTTTGCTTCAAAAAGATCGATATTCAATCGGCCATCGAATAATTCGTTCAAATAATGAGACGCCGAAGCTCCTCCGATTCCTCCGCCAATAACAGCTATTTTCGTATGGAAAGTTCACGAAATCGATGAATTGTTCATAATTGTAAGGGAACCCAAAAGGAACCAGGGAAATTTCTTGTTTTGTTGCATGGATTCGCATTTTTTTTTTAATCATAATTTTAGTCAGTGTTTACCTATTTTTGGTGGAACTGTCAATAAACAGAAGCAACATTGGAGGCTCAGTGATGAGAGAATCAAGGAGTAGACAAATCGCTGCATGTTGGAGACTTGTGATTAACAATAATTATTATTGTTGAAATTTCAATTTTATCACGTGATTTCAATTGAGATCTTCATCAGAGATTGTCAAGCTTTTTATATCTTTTTGTTATGCTATCTGAACCGGAAAAGCTGACCTGTTTCACTGAGAGGTTATATTTTTGTTGTCCCTTTGGTACAGAGGACGCTGTTTTTTTCTTAATCGGGCCGTAATTTGGGGTTACACATGATTTGACCCGACACAAAATTCGATGAATCGCGATTACAACTCAGCATCAGTTTTTAAATTCAAGCCATTCCCAATCCTAAGATAAAAAATTTCAATACTCATCGAGGTGTTATCGCGAATTGAAAAAAATATCGCAATCTAATAATTAATTGTGTTTACCGCGACATAATCAAAACGATAACGTAAATAAAAGAAATACCCTGTGGCGACATCTAGCAGATTTTCGCTAAACTGGTAACAGCTTTGCCGAAATTACCCTTGCATTTGACACTGAAACCCCCTATAGTTATATGCATACATCGTACGGGGGCTTCGAACCTCAATCCATGATTTTGCACCTGGCGTCTGGCTGGCTGGCAAACATTCATTAGTGATCTGTGAATACTTGGATACTTGTTTAGTGTTGTTTCAGTCCAGATTAGTGCTTACACAAAAACATGGCGGATCCGTTGTCGCTTCTTCGACAATATAATGTCAACAAGAAAGAAATAATCGAGCGTGAGAACGAGATAATATTTGGAGAATTTTCTTGGCCAAAAAACGTCAAAACCAATTACCTAACCTATGGGTAAGTAATCACACAAAAGTTTTCACGCCTGCTTCACTTTCACTTCGAATCTGCTAGGGCTGTCCTGTAGTTTGGATATTTGCCATGACTTTCTTCTAAATTTTCGGGATTTTCGTGGCATTTAATTTTTTCATTAAATGCATCCAAAAATTTGCTTCCACCCCAGCACTTAATTTGCTTAAAAGTCACCTGGACTAATCCTCGATGCATATCCAAGCCCAAATACTTTTATTACCCTTCCTCGGTGCTCTAAAGTCAAATGCCTATCCAAATTTCATTTACATGACCATAATTGAAAAAGCCAATCTATTTCAATCACCTAAAGCATGAATCCAGAGTGATTATTCTTTCTCAGATGTCTATGGCATTCAAGCAATTGCATACAAGCAAATTACCTTACAAATTGTCTCCTCAACGAAATTTATTTGCCCCAACCAGTTGTCTCCTTCATTGAGCTATGGGAATGGTTGAAATTGCATCAGAGCACTTTTACTTCGGAGATAAATTTGGCAAACGTAATCTTCGAGCATCCCCGAAATTTATGTTCAATTTCAAGGGACAAAGTCCTGAATTGTTGAATTACAAAGAATTTAAACAACAGCTCTGGGCTATGTATGGTTATCATTCTTGAACTATAATTCCAGGTCAGGAAAAGAAGGCAATGCCAAGGAGTACTACACGCTCGAGTGTTTACTATTTCTCCTGAAGCATGTGCAACTTACGCATCCTGTGTACGTGCGTCAAGCAGCGGCGGAGAATATTCCGGTGGTGCGACGTCCGGACAGGAAAGATTTACTGGCATACCTCAATGGTGAAACGGCCAATTCAGCGGCCATAGACAAATCGGCGCCGATAGGTTTGTCCACGCAAGTGAAGCGAACTGCAGAGGATGGTGGGGATAGCGGTTCGTCGAAAAAGCCGCGTTTCGAGGAGACACACGTGCAGAAAGTTAAAGAGCAATTGGCTGCGAGGTTGGACGCGCCGAAGGAAGCATCCGTGACGGTGGACAACATAAAATCGTTGTCGGAGGCGATGTCGGTGGAAAAAATAGCAGCGATAAAGGCGAAACGTTTGGCAAAGAAACGGACGACGATAAAAGAAAACGATGACATCGGAATGGGCTCGGACTTACGAGTTATACTTGATCTTGATGTGGACGACACAAAGGACATTGTGTCCAGGGAAAGGCAGTGGCGAACACGGGCAACGATATTGCAAAGTAGCGGAAAAGTCTTTGCTAAGAATATCTTTGCGATACTGCAAAGTATTAAAGCCCGCGAGGAGGGTAGACAGAAAGGACCATCGGCACCAACTCCCATGGTTACCCCGCGTTCTACTCCCATGAGACCTTTGCCCCAACCGGCGGTTTACAATCGTTACGATCAGGAAAGATTTATAAGACAAAAAGAGGAAACAGAGGGTTTCAAAATCGATACCATGGGAACTTATCACGGTATGACATTGAAATCCGTGACGGAAGGTACCAATCCGGCTGTGAGAAAACCCCCCGTTGCTAATCCATCCGCGACACCAACTTCCGGTTTATTGCCAACGTCCGCCGCTAAATTAACTCCGCAACAAGCAGCGCAGAACAAACGACCAAGCAGAACGCCCATCATTATAATTCCCAATGCGAATACCTCCCTCATCACCATGTACAACGCCAAGGACATACTTCAAGACCTGAAGTACGTTACCAACGAGGAAAAACGTGCCTCAGGATGTAAAAGAGAAAACGAAATTTTACTCCAACGAAGAAAAGATGGCGGTCTGACTGTGCCATATCGCGTTGTCGATACTCCCGCCAAACTCACCAACGCCGATTGGGAAAGGGTCGTTGCTGTTTTCGTTATGGGACCCGCCTGGCAATTCAAAGGATGGCCCTTCGATGGAAACCCCGTAGAGATTTTTTCTAAAGGTACTAAATTCCTCTAAATTTCGAATATTTTCCACCGGACTCCATTCTCATATCGAAAAAATCGAGTTTTCGTCGATTTTTATAAATTCTTCACGTTTCATTTGTAAGATTGTAAAAAAATCGATACAACTCGAGGCCCGATTGTAGATTAAAGATACTTTGGAAATACCGATCGACATCGAAATTTACATCGTTGGAGTCCTACGAAATGTGTTTAATTCATCCACCATTTCGTAATTCTTGAAATCGCCTCAATATTTATTTGATACTCTATTTTTCATTCGCAAAAATTGTCCTAGACGAACACTCCAGTTTTATTTTAGGTTCTGCCTTCAAAAGACCAGAATCAATTAATTAATTCCGTCGCATTCCAACGACGCAAACTTTAACGATTTCGCCTTCAAAACTTCACTATTCTGTAACATAAAAATGTCACGGAAGCATAAATTCTAGTTCACATGTCGAAATTCCAGTATGAAATTGAATTCCGATAATTTTTCCCTCACCGTTCAATTCACGTCTCTGAATGATCGGAATTTCGAATTGTCGTTGCATTCCAACGATGCAAACTTTAAATGAGCCTGAAGTTTGCATGAACGCAATTCTACGAAATAAAAAAAGAAAAAACGAAACATGATTCGTCCCTTTCTTTCTTTCACGAATCCATTCGTGAGGTCCACAAAAGACAAGAGGTAAATTAAGAAAAAAAAGTGACGATTCATTTTTGTTTTTTTTTTTTTTTTTTTTTTTTTTTTTTTTTTTTTTTTTTTTTTTTTTTTTTTTTTTTTTTTTTTTTTTTTTTTTTCTTTTATTAATGATCTTCGGTTTTTCGGCTTACAGTCTCCGCATTCCATTTGAAGTACGATGAAATGAAGCTCGACGCGAACGTGGCTCGTTGGGCGGTGTCGGTGATCGAATTAAGCAGGGAAAAGCGTCATTTGGACAGAGCAGCCCTCATGATGTTCTGGGAACATCTGGACAAGTGAGTAGCTCTTTTGTTTATTATTAACGATCGAACTAAAAATTGTTTTTTGCCACAAAGTATGTTGTTGACTCAACCGCAATATTTTCTCGTTCCAGACACATGATCAAGAACAAACCGCACTTGCGTTTCTAATCGAAGAAAAATCATCATCGTACACCATTCATCATCTCCGTAGACACATTCATTTGGTATTTTTCACGAATTTAAGGATAAATGAAAATATATAATGTAAATAGTTGGAAGGATAAGAAGAGAGAGAGAGAGAAAAAGAGAGAGAGAGAGAGAGAGAGGAAGGGCAAGAGGAAAGAATATCTCTGCGACAGTGTGTATACATATATATAGATATATGACCGATATTCACGTGAATTTTACATTGTTACTATTGGTTTTTCGACTTGATTGTTGAAGTGTTTTAGTTTCTCCAGAAGGTTGAATCTATGAGGAACGATTATTATTTTGACATCGGCATAAAACGAATGTTTTTAAATAAAATAATTGCAATTCTCCCACAAAAATATAACGTTGAATTTTGCATCGTCGGAATGCAACGAAATTTCATTTTTTATGTGTAGGGAAGCTTCATACTAAAATGCAGAATGTAATTCTGGACCGAAAAGTAGGTCAGCAGGAAAAATTTGGATAATTTTTTAATTTAAACAAATAATCAATAAAAATGAATATTTTTCATTGCATTGTAACGCCACGAACTTCAGCTTCGTCTCAAAAATGAACTCAACGGCATATCATTCGCAAACCCCGCTTGCACTCCCATCAATTTTTCCCAGAGTTATCGTAATCGATCATTTTCGCTCTATAGTCGCAATCGAATGACAACCGGAAAGATACAAGTGACGAAATTCGTCGTCGTCTGAAAACAGCCTCAAGGAGGTTGGCTACATACGACAATGTGATAAGAATTTAATAAAAATTGGTGATAATATTCTTAAGCATCAAATACGATGACACAATTTTTTTTTCTATTTTTCGTCTGCACAGTTGTTGAATAATTTGAGTTTACAATATGCAAAAAATATACCTATGTATATCTGAATCCTATGCTTATGCATGTAAACCCTAGTGTGCAATTACTCTAAAACTATGGAAAAGAAAAATCTTTAAAAATTTGTATATTCATATTTAATGCTAAAGAGTATGCTCACCAAATTTCATAAAATTCTAATCATTTCGAATCTTCCCATGCTTTTAAAATGGCAACATTGTTGTGTGTAGCCACGCTCCTTAAAAATAATTGCAGAAAAAAATTAGTAGACATTTCATAGCCTGGTCCCAACTCGAATAATAAAACTCGATGCTTTTTTTCGACAAGGCGCGGAATCGGCTGAATGAGAATAAAATGTGAAAAAGAATTTGTTAATGTCTAATTAAATAAACATTTCGATTACATCGACCAAATTTATTGGGTACAAAAATTGACGGGAACTGGAATTCGGGCAAAATCTAAAAATTGCAGCAACTCTGTTTTATGTAAATTTTTTTTCTCAAAGAAAAAGAAAGACTTGGCTTCTTTGGAATTTTACTCGCCGCTCGTGGTATATTTCGAGCATCTGCTAAACGATTCACTCCACGGACATTGTACGTGCCATAGTCCCGAAGGAATAGCCTCAGAAACAGGATTCTTGTTTTTTCATTGGAGCTAAAAGATAAAAGTTTAACATCCAATGAAAACAAAGCCCTTCGGGCAGAGATTCTTCTCTTAAATTCAGTCATGTACACTACTAGGATAACAATCCTGTTTACACAAGCTTCCGATAATCTTACTAATTCGATTTGTCGCGCCCCATCACCTCCACACCAATCCCTCAGGCGGTGAGAGCCGGAATAATACGAGAAACTGGCCACAGATAGAAAACGTTGATCCGAATTTCCACGCATTTTATGGCCATAAAAATATCTGATCGAACAGCCTATACAATTTTTTTTCGTCGTATTTTGACTCCTACAATTCCGGACGATGAGGAACGTAATTTGGGAATTTAATCAACACTTAGAGCGATGCTTTTATGCGTGTATCACAAACGTAGCAATAACAAACGAAAATTTGTAGAAAATGTGCTTAATTGAACATACAAAAAGTTCGCAGAATTAAAAGAGAAAAAAATAAATTGTGCTCTCGGAAAAATGACAAAAATATCTTTCCAGTCATCTTTACAAATTCTGCGGTTTTGACTAGTCAAAAAAACAAAGGACATGAAGTTTGCATGGTTGGAATCCAACGGAATTAATCAATGAATTCAATTTTTTTGAAAGCAGAGTAAAAAATAAAACTGCAGTGTCGATCAATGAAAATTTTTGTGCATGAAAAATAGAATGTCAAAGTAATATTCAGGTGATTCGAAAAATATTAAAAAATGGTGAATGGATGAAATATTTTTCGTTGGACTCCATCGATGCAAACTTCAATCTCGTCCAAACAACAGGGACAAGCGTTTTACATGAATTTATAGCATTGTGTGCAGTTCGGTTGTACGCAAGGGATTCCAGGGATAACCGGTGGCAAGTGGAGCAGACCGTTGCGATTACTGTGCTCGCGTAATTGCTGCTGGACGCTGGAGTTGAAATAATTGTTGTACTGGACACTGAACGCGACGTTGTTGTCCTGCTCGTGGGAGCTCGAAGCCTTCGAGTTGGAATAACCATGGGCTGGACAGCTGGACGCTAAATCATTGGCCACAAGGCCTCGGGATAATTGATCGGGTACAATGTTTAATAAACAATAACCGTCGCCGTATAAATTTCGCGAGAGATTCGAGTAGATCGGTGGCAGCGGAAATATACTCGAAGAGTAATCGCTGCTCGTTCTCGCTTCCGTCAATCCAACCTGCGGCGGATGGAACGCTGAGCTTCGCAATGAGGGACTGCCTAATCCACTCTCGCTCGCGAAATACTCGATCGCCTTCAAAAGGTCCTGACCACATCGCTGCAAAACCAATTGCAATACCGACAGCTTCGTACTCGGAAATAATCGAGCCAACGTCTCCACCGATGTTGGCGACACCGGATTTATCTCCTTGCTCAGCGTTTCCTCTGTCACTGTCTCATTCCGCTTCCTCAGGCTCGAACCGAACGCCGAATCATTTTTCGTACAATCCCCGCGCAGCTGCAATTAATTCATTCGTTTTTGTTGCATAATCAAGACGCCTGTGCTCGATGCGAAATTTTCTCAAGCCCGAACGTTACATTTTTGACATTTTCTCAGTTTTGGAGTCGAAATATAATGACGTTGGCGTTTACATCGTTGAAATTTGACGGAATTCATTTGTTTATCCAATTTTTTTAGAGCAGAGGCAAAAATAAAACTGCGGTGTCGGTCTACGCCAATTATTGCAAATGAAAATTGAATAATGGTAAAAAAATATTCAGGGGATTCCAATTTTTCTTTTTCAATGGTGAACGGGTAAAATAATTTTTATTGGACTCGAACGATGCAAACTTCCATGCCGTGAAATATAGACTGAAAAATATGAAGCTGGAGTTCTTAACGTTGGAATCCAATGAATAATTGTTACGAAATTTTTTTTATTGAGGATTTGATTAATTTTCAAAATGATCCAAATTTTTCGAGTTGATATACTTTTTGAGTCCCGAAAATCGATCGTTTTATCATCGCAATCGCGGTCTACATTTTAATATAAAACTTCGAACATAAGGAAATCTCGTTACATTCCCACGATGCAAAGTTCAACCTCATCGAAAAATATACGACATCGCATTACCACTGGACTTTGGGGGGTTGATTGGTTGGTGATAACCCCAGAAGGCATCGAAGCCACCTCGACCTTCGTTTCACCGTCTTTTCGACTTGTTAAGGATTCCGGTTCCTCGGTCGACACTGATGATTCTGTCGTACTGCTCGAAGCACCGGAGAGGCTCGTGGTATTCGGGTCAGAAACAGCCATACCAAAAATCTTCCCAGGTGGAAGGCGATCCAATTTTTGTCCCGTTGCGACTTTTGCCATGCTAAGGGCAATTGCGTCTTCAGCAGCTTGTTGTCTCTTCAACGCCACCTTTATCAATATAATTTTTCATCTTTAAACTAACGAATTTTGATAACCACGAAATTCCAGTAAAATCAACGAGAAACGTTGAAGAAAAAAAAGTTTCATTTCAAACGATCCTAAAGGAACATTTCCACGTTCCTTAACTCCATGAGGGCCAAATCTTTTACGTTGCACAAAGATACAACATTTTCCAAATTGCCTGAGTTAATTGCTCCTCAGAAAGACACCAATAGCTAAACGTGAACAAGTCAAATGCTTAAGGAGGTTGGCTACATACGATAATATGATAAAAATTAAATGAAATTTGTTGATAACATTCGTTAGCAATAAATACGATGACACAATTTTTTTCCTATTTTTCGTCTACATAGTTGTCGAATAACTTCAGTTTATAATATGCAAAAGATATACCTATATAAATCTGAATTCTATGCTCATGCGTGTAAGTTCTGGTGTTCGATTACTCGAAAATTATAGGGGAGAAAAATCTTTAAAAATTTGTATATTCATATTTAATACTAAAGAGTATGCTGACCAAATTTCATCAAATTCTAAACAATTTTTCGAGCCCAATAATGCTGGAAAATGTGAACGTTATTTAAGTTATTTATGTTACGCTCTAATAGTGTCGAAAAAGATTCAATTGATGGTGTTTTCCTACCGAGCCTGTTTCCGATATTCACCTGTGACCGACAAATCTGTAGCTTTAGTGAATAAGGATTCGTGAGGGTTTTTTCCCTTCGTGGAAGGGTTTTCCCGTTTAATTATCCTGGTGGGGATTCGATGCGAACGATGACAGAGGGTGGGTGACTTATGAATTCAGTATACGAAACGTCCGCACAGATCGAAGGCTTACGATGTAGACACAAGATCGAGTGTCGTCATAATGCTCGTGCAAACAGAAATGAAACACTAGACCAAGCCTTAATGGATTTTAACTCTCGAGTAGAGTTTTGCACGATTGATGAGACTCGACGGAGTTTATATGGCACGACGTTCCCTCCAGTCTCGTGTCCCAGTGAATTAATATTTTTTTTAACGTCATTGAAAGGAAAATATTAACAAACTCCAAAAGCCCACCGTGTGGATAACGAATGTAATTATCAAAAAATATCCTGAAAACACAATCGTCTCCAGGGTCCCCCATGATTTTCTTCGGATGTAGATCACCCGATTCATCCCCAGAATCTTCCTTTCAACGTAAAACTTTTCCCATAGACAACAATCGAGCTCAATTCTTTTCATTCCCTTGGTTTTTTCATATGAAAAAAAATGGGAAGTTGCAAAAAAAAAAGGAACAATATAGAGGTCAGCTGAGAGATCCGACGGTTTTGAAGTTTGCCTCGCCGGAATCCATCGAAATTTTGTTTTTTTTTTCCCCGAGCAAAGCTTAAGATTTTTTATAAAATATTTAGTCAGGACGGAAAAACGATATTTTTCTGGGATCCAAATGCAAAATCGGTACGAAGATTGTCACGATTTTTCAAATTTAACAAACTTATTTTTCTATCAAGTGAAGTTGCGAACTTCAGTGACCTAAAACCCCATAAGGTAGCTGGTCGCCTCCTTATAGTGTTCGAGGAACATTTGGTTGATTCGATTCATGAAAAATCTGGAATGATCATAAAACTATCATGACTAGATCAATTTTTATGCGAGCGTGAGATATTTAATGTTCAAAAATTTGTAATTGAGCCATGCCCTTCATTATGTATCAAATAGAATACAATAAAATAAAATGGAATAAAATAAAATAAAATAAAATAACATAAAATAAAATGAAACAAAATAAAATAAAATAAAATGGAATAAAGTAACGTAAAGTAAAATAAAATAAAATAAAATAAAATAAAATAAAATAAAATAAAATAAAATAAAATAAAATAAAATAAAATAAAATAAAATAAAATAAAATAAAATAAAATAAAATAAAGTAAAACCATCTAATTTCGTGTTATTGTTGATAAAAATTGTGAAGGTAACGGACCCTCCACGTTGCCTTTTCTAATCAATTGCAACGTGATCATTAGCGTAATTAAAATCGCAAATAATACTGAAAGGTTCTCGTAAGTCGATCGATTACTCATGAATAATCGATCGATAATGAGCCCGATCGGAATGAACAATTTTGAGCCCATTTTTCAATTTTTTTTTTACGAGAAAATATTCACGCAAATACAGGCTGACACTTCTTGATGATCGAACTCGCACCAACACAGAATAAAATCGTTAATACCAATGATTTAGCTTACTTGAGCTGCCATGACTCGTTGTCTTTCAGCAATCAAAGAACATTTCGGACACATGCATTCTCTGTACCGACATTCTCTTTTATGGCCTCTGAGCCACGAGATTAGTCCGTGATTTCTGCAGCGAGCACACTTCGGTCTTCTCTGTTTACACTCGTTTCGATTATCTTCGTGATCCGATTTCTTAGACTTTCCACGCAACATTATGATTATTTTTCAATCAGACATGGAATAACTTTTTGAAATGACGAAATTAGTGGGAAATGTTGTTCCTCGATTGCATTTCGAGAGTAAGGAATATCGCGGGAATGCAGTGCATTACACAAGGTCAAGTTTTACGACTTTCAAGTCGAACTCATTAGAATGATTGATTGAAATTTAATTAAGATGATTAGAAGAGTGGAATTTTATTTGTTCGTGAATGAGCTGCGAAATCTTTGGAAAAATTTGGACGACGGTTAATCGACGACTGAAATGAAAAGGAACAATTGTATTCCGTAACAACCCCGAACACGTTTGCGCATCGAGATTTTATCCAACGTGGTCTCCGGAGCTCGCGGTATTCGGGGATTGGTTGGCCGGGAAAAAGGCGGCTGGGATAACGCGATGGATGAGGAAAACGATATGGCTTTCCTTCGTGAAACAGAAGCCAGCATCCCTCCGGGGTACAGCAACCAAGAAGACAAACATTTCAACGAACCACCCTTTCTTCTCCATTGGCTCCCAACATGTTTGTTCTTCATATACAAAACCAACCACCCACCATCACCAGCATCTTTTTTACTCATCATTTCAACCCCGTGCCACAGATGCAACGATTTTTTCTCAATCGAATCGATTCCACCAGATTTACGTATTACACACACGAAGTGTCCTCCTATGGACAAATATCTTCGGGCGTTTCGTCCTTGCATTACATCCCCTTCGACTGTGAGTCGTACGAAAAATATCACAAAAATCTTACAACGCACAAAAAATATGGGACGGGAATCAGTTCCCGATTTTATCGGAATCAGGAAAAACAGCAGCGGCGACACCACACACTGGTGCAAATTTGCACCTACGAAAATTTCAAGTGTAACAGCTTTCCAAAACTCCTTCTTTGAATTTGGCTATTTTTTGGGAACAAAATTCCATTTTTTAATCTTCAAATTCATTCCAATTGATTACTCGGGATTTTTTACCTCTGAAAAGTATGGTTTCAAGATGAATTTGATGCATTCGTGGAAAAAAATGCAAAGTTTTGAAAAGTCAAAGTGCAAACTTGCACCAGTATGGTGAATACGTAACCTCAAAGGGAGTCTGGTCTCTGATGGGTGATAAGAAAGAGCGAAGCGTGAGCCTTGCCGCACGGAGAGAACATTTTGCGTTGCGACAGCGTACGCCACGTTACTGGTACAAATTTTCTTTATTAATATAGTGACATCAAATTTTTTTGCTGCTGCAACAAAAGTTTTATGTCAAATGTGATCTGCCGCAGGAGCAAAGAACTGTTGCTCCCGTAGCATGCACGTAACAGCAACAA
>JAPYYS010000902.1:0-96911 GCA_030522525.1 Campopleginae sp. 14b
AACAAAACGCCCGGAGGCAGTTTTATGGCAGTAATGAGTCGAAAAAGACGGAGCACAACTGACAAGCGACCGGTGATACTCACAGCAGAGGTAAGAGAGAGAGAGAGAGAGAGAGAGAGCAAGGCATTTTTCTTTGACTCAAGCTCTGGCTAATAGCTCGAGCGTTTCGTTGGAATATATACATGTGTGTTAACATGCATTTCAGAGCCGGTCGATCGGTATAATCTTTTTCTCTCGTAGCTGTCAGCGTCACCTCTTCTCACACAAGCTTTTTCTTCTCCTCCTCTATTATTTCAATTTGTCTGTGTATACGTGTGTAAGCAACGACTCGAGTCGTATATACAAGAGTGCTCGCAGAATTTCGAGGCCACAGCACAATAATAACGCGAGGGCCAGCCCTTTACAACCTCCGAAGCCCCGTAGCAAGGCCTGCTTTGCATGAAATTGTTGTAATTTCGTGGTAAATGAATCGAGATAGAAGAGAACAGGGCGAGAAAGCATTCGTACTTTAATACGTATAAAAGGGGTTGTTTTCGTAGTTGTTGGATGTAGGGACCGTGGAATAAGAACGCGGCGAAGTGATTCCCGGAACGAAAAAAATTCAAGTATGAGAGAACACGGAAGATTTAAGATTCGCGAATTCAAAAAATAAGGCCGACCGTGAGATCGCCTTTAGAAAAGCGTCAATCCGACAGTCAGTTTTTTATGCCAACGCGAGATTGAAGGACCCATAAAATTTCAAGAAAAATACTCTCAGATTGACTCGAGAAAAAACAAGACTAGAAGAAAAGAATTCGTCATATATATTCGCGAAGAAGAATAAATCTTTTCGTACGAGCAACCGAATAAAAAATTCACATAAACCAGATTCGTCCTTGCGGACGAATATAAATCCGAAAAATTAACTGCACAAAATTGATGGCTGATTGCGCAATCATCCGAATCACAATTCACTCTCAATTTTCATAAAGCAATCTCCAGTTACAATCAAAATTCGAAAATTAAGGTCAAACTTACTTTTCTATCAATTTTTATTCATTCGCGATAATAAATCATTTAGCGCAGCAAAATTTCTCAGTTTCGAAACTCCGGACAAATCAACTTGGAATGGTTACTACTTTTCACTATGAGACCCCGTTTAGAATAGTCTGACCGGTTGCTTATTCGCATGTTTTAATGAAGAAATACGCTCACTAATAATTCTGTAAAAATGAGATTGTTTATTCGTCCGATATAAACTGATGAAGAGAAATTGTGAGCCTTGAAGTTAATTTTCTTGCGTGTGCACAACGGAAAGTGTTTTATTGCTGTTGGCCAGCAGGATTGCGGTTGATATGTGACAAGGTACATTGAATCTAAATTAGAGGGAGAATACCGAGCGGAAATAGCGGCATCACGACGACGATCCAACATCCAACACGTTTTTTTCATTAGCATCGAGACTGGTGCCGCGTTCAATATGTAGTAAAGCAGCGATAATTTAAGGGTAGGTAGGAGTAAAAAAAAAAAAAAAAATGAGAATGAGACAAAAAGATATCCGTTTAAGCGGGACATACGTGTTAAATGACGTGGTTTACGTCCTTTAGACTCTTAACATTCGATCGAGCCAACATATCGCAGCGGACGGTCTCGTTTGTGTTCGCGGTGCGCGGTTACCCTCTCTCTTGGGCCTGAGGGATGTTTGCATGCATGCGCTCGCTAAATACACTATATTATTTACATACACGTATTGGCACGGTCCTGGCTCTCACGGGAGACCACCAGACTGCATACACCCATGCAACTTCGCAAACATCCAACACACATAGAGTATAAGTTTATGTAGAATCTACAGAGAGGGAGAGAGAGAGAGAGGGGGGGGAGGAAGGGAGGGAGAAATAAAGGACGAAAGAGAGAGAAAAGAGTGAGAGCATTGAGGTGGTTGTGGGTGCCAGTTAGGGATGGCCCAAAGCCAGGAGAGTGTAGCGAAAATAAGAGGGGAAGGGAAACGAGAGAGAGTGTAAAAATTGCTGCCATAATTGGTCTTTTACGAGAACTGAAATTCTTCTGAATTTTCCACCACCGTTATTTTCCAACCCCGACGTTCGCTCTTTCCTATTTTTTTTCCTGAATAGCAATTGACTACAAATGAAACAGAAAAATGTTGCGTGTTTTCACTGAACTTTGTGCTGGAGCAAAAAAAAATGGAGCTATTTTTACAGTCTTACAAAAAAATTGGATGTTTCCAGAGGATGCAGACGAATTTCTGATTTACAGTGAGTTTTCCTGAAAGAGTATCGATTCAAAATTTACTATAAAAAAAAATAGAATTTCTTATTGTCCTGGTAACTTCAATGCAATGACTTTTCGTGTAAATAATTTTCAATCTAAATGACAGTCACATGTCTGTGAGCACGTCGAGGTGTGGTAGAAAGTAGACGATTCATAACGACATGGCTTAGCATACGAATGACGATTTTTCATCAGCAAACTTGCGAAAATACTTATCCGCAAAACCCTCATACGAATGAATAAGAGTTGCTGCTTTTCGATAGTCACTTAAACTCAAGTTCGGTCAGGTCCTCGGGAAATCCACGAGATGTGAAAAACAGTCTCTGGTTGGAAAGGACGAAAGGTTTCATTTCGAATTTCCAGAGTCTCTATGAATTTACACACACACGGACATGGACACATACATAGATTTCTACTTAAATGTGAGATGGTGATATCGATGCGTATGGGGCCTCCGGAATTGTTTCCTCGCACTCAAGTCGACCCTGCCCTCCCATTTTTCGCACTATACTAGTCACAAGTGCCAAACGATGTCGAACATCACTCCGCAAAGGTCCCTTTTAATCGCTCAGTACCTTCGCAAGCTGTGGGTCCATGTCAAGTTCCCTATAGGCCGAGACAAACTTGCTAAACCATAAACATTCAGCCCTTGAAAGAGCCAACACTTTTGAGAACCATCATTCTCGTGAAATATCGCCATTGGCCATTATTCCAATTTCCTGATTGTTTTTTTTTTTTTTTTTTTTTTTCATTACATGACGGAATCGTCTAGCTGCATGGACGAAAGTGAAGATTAATACCAAGTCGATGGCTCAGCCAAAAATAATCGATCGTCTGAATGATGACTCGTTCGTTACCCTGTCATTCCTGTCCTGAATTTGTTCCCATCAACCATAATTCCGAGGCTATTCGATTTCTTTGTACAAGTGAACAATAGACGATATATAGGGATCAACAATCTGCATTGAACTACTATTACGGATAAAGAGAGACTGTGGATATTCTTTTCCCATCCAATATTTCCATGTATAAATATAGCAAGAGTATGTTTGATGGGAGAAGAAAAAAAAACGGAATATATCCGTTTGAGCATAAGTGAAGCGGAGAATACACGTGCCCCGTCAGAGTATTGGCCACCTTTATTGGGGCCGCCAATCTATTAGGGCACGCAAGCCGGAAAGAGAGAAGGGCGAAAGCTCGAATTTATGCCACGACTACAAATCTTGGCTTGGCACGAGGTTCCCGGCAGCAGCAGCGAAAGCAGCAAGGGGTCCAGGGACCGGGGTGGAGAGAGAACCGCTCTAGCAAGGACGAAAGCTCGGGATAGAACGGGGCAAGAGTCGCACTCCTACCGCCTATAGATAAATATATATAAATTGAGGAAGAAGGAAGCAAACGCTCGCGCTCACTCAAGCGCAATCGAACTTTGTTTCAGCTAGGCTACAACAAACTAAAAGCCAGTACGGTTCAGAGGCTACAAACAGATAGAAATAGCGAGAGGGAGAGAGAGAGAGAGAGAGAGAGAGAGAGAAGTTGCTGGCCGATTGAGGGTGGTGACCCGAGCTAAGAAAGTCCATAGTCCACAAGTAACACCCGAATATACGTTTCACAAATCCATTTCCATATACGATCCTCTTCGTGTCGATTCAAACCTCATTCGTCCCTTAGGAAACCATTTTTTTCCGCTCCTCTCGTTTTTTCCCTCATTTTTTAGGTCACTCGAGATTTTGTAAAATATTATTTTTATAAAGTTGAGGGAAACAGTAATTCGGTCGACTCACACGCTTCGGGAAAAATGGACTTACTAATGTAACGATAACAGAGGGTGTTTTTCTGTGTATACAAGCAAGAAAAAATTTGCAGAAACTATTTTTCTTTACTCAACAGAATTATTAACTAAACAATTTGCTCCGAACACCAAATCGAAGACCAACTTTACTCCAGTTTTGTTAAAAACAAACATTATTTCCAGAGCCATTGATTACCCAACGCAAATACTTCCATTTTTACGATTCCAGCCCATGTTCCTTTGTGCACCTCAACAACGCTTATCGATCTTTCGCTTAAATTGAAATACATAAATTCTTTCTTCATTCGTCTGAACAGAAACGACCGAGTGAAAAATGTAGAAAGCATTCCGAAGCTCTTCCGAAGTGCACTCATTTTTTACTGTCCATTTTTTATAACAGAGCCTGAAGTTTTCATACAGTACTTGGCAACGATAATGAGACAGTTTTCCTTGCTATTGGAGAACTTAATTTACTAGAAAAATTACAACGATCCAATTGTCAAAAAAAATGAATAAAAACACTTTTTTTTTGCTGTGTTCCAACGATGCAAATTTCACTATCATAAATTTAACTTGTAAATCACCGATAATGTGTGATCAAAAACTACACCAAAGCGATCTTTGCATTTCGCCAAATCTCAACGTTATTAAACAATAATAATATCAGTAGCTTGTTAATCACGTGTAGCAGGAGAAATAATCTCTAATTGCATGGACCGAAATAGAGTAAAAAAGCTTTGTAGTTAAGCCGCTTAATGCAGCCTCTCTCCCAAGTTCGGCTTACATAGAGTACATAGATTCTATGTACACATAGATTACGACGGATCTCATTTTAATTGGGCCAGGAAATGAGCTGAGAACAAAAAAGAATCCATGAAGTAGGAGGTTTTCTTCAAACGTTGCACGATCTTGAAAGGGTCTGTGCGGTGATATACAATTTTTTTCCGTCCCACGTCGAAAGAAATTAACGAGTCTTTTGCACTTTGAATGCCGAGGAGCTTGCGAAAAATAGTCGATTCTAAGACGATCATGAAAAAGTGTGGTTAATCGAATTTGCAGTAGTGGAAAAAAATTTGTTGAGGCTGTTTTCTACTTCGGTGCGCTCTTTACCACTTAAAAAAAAAACGTTTACGTATAAGTATGTAATGACTACTAGAGGCCGAAGCGAAAACTATATTGGAACGTGTGAAAGGAAAGACGGTACGTACATGAGTCTATATACAAGAATCTCGTATATGTACTTCCGCGCAAGACGAAACTCGTTTCGTTGATATAGCTGCTGAACCTTTTGTACGATATGGGCGGCGCTGTTCTCACGCAAAAGGGCTCAACAGGTGCGCGACTCCCGCGACTTCTTCTCTCTTTCTCCTCACGTTACTCATTCCTCTCTTATTTTCAACTTGTATAGAGAGTCCTGTCGTCCGTGTGATCTAGACTCTTTGGATCTTAACGCGATCAGGAGGCATGCACGAATCGTGTGGACGTTCGAGCTCACCGACGCAACGACATACAATATTGTTGTTGTTGTTGTTTTTTTTTATCAGACGTCTTAATAATCAAACGATTCGAAAGTTGAATGTTGAGAAGCTCCATTTTCAAAAATGTTCACCCTTCGATGATTTCTCAAAGAATGGTTAATCATGTATCGAAAATTGAACCGCACTTTCCGCGCATCTTCGAATATATCGTGGGCTGAGAAATATATGTATGGGCTTAAATCGATCGAACCGCAAAACAGGATGGAGAATTTTGAATAATACGAGGGATCAGCGCTATGAGAATTTCGAAGCGAGTCAATCTAATTCAAGCCCAAGTCGGGATAGCGCGAGAAATAGGCGGACTATCGCGAGTCGAGAAGTTTATGCGAACTGCAGAGGATACTCGTGATGCAAGGTATGGGCTCACTACCGGATAAGGACTCGGCAGACGAAGTTGTTAGCTGCTGAAATTCGTTTCTCGATCCACAAAATATACACAGGGTGTCCTGACATTCGTACAAAATATAGTGCCACGCCGAGCTACGATCTATATAACTACCGAGTAAAAAACTCCAATTAAATTCAATTTTCATCAAAATCAGGCTGACGAGCCTGAACTACAGAAGAATCTTTATCAAAAAATATTCCCCCGTGTTTCCACTTTTTTTTCATTTTGCATTCCGATCGTAACTTTCTCTTGCAAACTACACTCACGGTTTCCTCAATTATTCGATGGAAAAGGTTGATTTTCGGCGATGCAGGAAAAAGAAGGCGTTATTTACTGGAGAAAAATCCAAAAATTCTCGTCGATTGACAAAAAAAACGAGTTTGTAGAAATATTTTCTTTGAAATGGGTGAAATTGCTGTATCGATGGAAAAAAAACGGAGAAAGTAATGAATTGGCAATAAATTGAGGACAAAAAAAGGTAGAAAGAATTTTGAGCTCTATATTGGCGCCCAGGCCGTCGTCGGCCCGTTAAATTGATTTATTCGTCAAAGGTACGTGGTCACGCCATCACCCGGAGAGGATACTTAAACCATGCCATTTCCTCACTCTGTGTAGGATCAGTCTCGTTCCGTTCAGTGGCCTGTGCCGATGCTCTATAATCTCGTGTAAGGACGTAACTTGGTACAGGAGTACTTAATGGTATAGAAAGCACTCGAGAAACAAAGAGAAAGAGGGAAAGTATGAGTGAAAGGGAGAACGAGAGAGTGAGAGCGAGGTATACAGTTATTTTATTTCTGAAACTCCAGCAACGACGCCACCCCCCGCAGTCTTAAGGTTTCCAACTATTACGACGGTAATATTTCACTCCTCGAATTCGTAATTATCGTTGATGCTTTTATAGCGAAGCAATGAAATTGAAGCTCGCCCGATCGCAGCAAGGAATGCGAAGGGACAGGAGGGCCAGAGGGAGAGAGGAAGGGATGTAAAGGAAAATCGGTTAACCAATAAGTTTGAGGAGTAGAAATCTTAGTTAACGGTGGAGCTCATTATTATGACGAAAAACTCGTAGCCACTTGTGACACGATGGATTCGCGTCTCAACCGGTAGCATTCAATCAACGAATGTTGCATTGACTGAATAATAACGAACTTGGCGTCACGACGAATAATATGTAACTGTATGTCGCCCGAGATACTGATTCAATTTTGTGTATCGTTGCAGCGAACGCGAAACCACTGACATTTGACGAAGTTTACAATCAGAGCAGTCCGACAAACTGCACCGTATACTGTGGTGGTTTGACCAACGGCCTTACGGAAGAGCTCATGCAGAAGACCTTTTCACCCTTTGGCTCTATCCAAGAGATTCGAGTTTTCAAAGACAAGGGTTACGCCTTTGTCAGGTGAGTCTCGTTAGCGTTTTCCCTAGCGTACCGGGGAGCGGCACAAAGTTAAAAAAAAAAAAAAAAAAGAATAAAAAGAAGGAACCAGAAAAGGAAAGGGACGCGTTGAGTCACAACTTTGTTCCGTTTTGTATAGCTTCTTGAAAAAAAGATGTCATTGTTTCGTTTTCGTCGTGCCATTTGACTCGATGTTAGAACGAACCACAAGAAAGACAGTTTGAGAATGGCGATGTTATTCCGGCGAGCACGAGCCAATAGCTTTGCTGTTGGAAAAAAAAAAGAAATAATGAATCGCTTTTGTTGTTGACAGATTTTCCACGAAGGAATCGGCGACCCACGCCATCGTAGCGTCCCACAACACCGACATTAACGGACAAACGGTTAAATGCAGCTGGGGAAAAGAGAGCGGAGACCCGAACAACGCCCAACAATCGGGACAGGTGAGAATGCAATCAATTGAATCAACTCGCACCTCTCTTATAGAACAGAAACAACAACAACAACAACAACAACAAACGCGGGAAAAAGACAAAAAAATTGAGATGTCAAACATCGAACGAGTCCATTAGAGACGATTGCTCCAATAGTTTCCGCTCCTTAAGGAATTCCGCATGAAAGCAAAAACGTATCATGCATTCAAGTCCATTAGAAAAAAGCAATCGATGCTCGGATACACCGGACTCGTCATCAACGACCATATACGGACGTCATCCAAGCCAGCGTTCGCGAGTTCTCGCCACTTTTTTTCTTCCGATGAAATTTGCGATTGAATCGATCCTCGAAGAACATTATAGCTTTAAAGTTGTTGAATTAACTCGCTCTCGCTAAACGAGCACGAATAATCATAAGGAAAGGAGCAAAAGGGATAAAACCCGGACAAAGATACTTTGCACGAGGTTGGAAAAAAGAAGTGAAACTTTGGAAAGATTGATCAACAGGAATGGAGGGAGATTGCGAGAAAGAAATAAGGAGGGGATGATCTGACCGCGAAAGCTTATATACTTTCAGTTGGGTCTTTCTGTTATCGTTTCAAGTTGCTCGATGGCGAGCTGCTATGGCGCATTGTGCACACCATGGTTCGGGCTCCCTCAGCAATTAGCGCCGTTAAGACTAGTAGTTACGTCCGATTTGGGAATACCACGGGAGATCGAGAGAAGCGAAGAGTTAGAAGGGGAAACATAGAGGGAGAGAAAAGGAGAGAAGGGAGCGAGCGATATAGAAGAGCTTGAGCTACAATGGAAAGCCCGTAATACGTTGAAACCTTCGGTATTTCCGTTTAGCCGTTCTACCCGTAACTTTGCCCCGTAGCGGCGGCGCCCTAATTGATCCTTATTCCCATAACATCGGAGCAGCCCCGCGTGAATACTTCCTCCGCGCGAAAAGGGATTCTACTTGGGACTCTGCAGTCCCGTCAATCGTTCTTACTCATTTTATCAATCTACTGTTCGATGTAACTTCTCTTCTATACTCCAACTCTCGAACTTATACAACAAACAAAACCCATGCACTGTTGTATCCTAGAAGCAACCTCCCTGGTTAGCAATTCGTTAAGTAATGTTCATTAAGCTCGTCGAAGTCGAATAAAGCAAAGGCTACGAACTGCTAGACAAATATTTTCAACGTGATTATCAACGTCAAACTCGATACTCGATTCAATTCTCTTCACATCCATAAACCAAAGCGTTGTAAACAGTAGAGATATGTAAAGATGGAATAATTTTTTGCAGGCAATATCGTCAGCGACGTATCCGTATTACGCGGCAGCAGCGGCTGCTGCGGCCGCAGCGGCGGCTGGAGTTGGTGGAGTCGGTAGCGTTGGTGGTGTAGGAGGTGCTGGACAACTTGGTTACTGGTATCCACCTCAATCGTATCCAACGACCGCGGCTACGCAGATGCAGGCGGGTGGCTTTCTTCAGGGAATGCAGGGATACACGTACGGACAATTTGCTGGTTATCAACAGGCTCAGTACATGGGGTGAGTTTAACTATTGGATAATACGTACGTAAACCGAGCGCGTAAATAGACCATACGAGTCGAAGCGAAAAGGAAGAGGGGGGGGGGGGGGGGGAAAAAAAAAGAGAATGGCACAAATTGAAACCATGGTAAGTTTGAAGAAGGGGAGCAGGAAAAGAAAACAAGATTTCACAGCAAAGTTGGTCGTTGCCGAGTGATAACAAAGACCCCGATGAAATAACGTTCGATTGTTCCTGCGCTCGGTCGTTACGTCCTAATTTGCTATAGACCGTAAATCGTTGTTTGTTCCGTTATCCGGTATTCTGAACGAAAATCTCACGTAAACATACGCAAAGCTAAACGTCGACGATTATTTTTCTTGTCATTTAATTCGGATAATGGTTCAGAGTTTCTGGCTGGGATACGATGCAAAAACATTTATATTCTCGGCTGTGGCAATCGTCACAGTCGTCATACGTTGGTATACAATCATCGGAACCATCTCACACGCGACATAGTTGTCTAATAACTTGACGAAACCGATAACTGAGAGCTGTGTTTTTTAATTTTTTGTCGAACCATAAAAAATAATGTTCGAAAAGATTTTCATTGATGTAATTCATAAGATAAATATTGATTTGAACAATCGCAGAATGGGTATGGGCGTTCACGCGGCAAGTTCGGCAGCGGGATGGGGTCAAGGATTACCCGGTGGGCCTCAATTACCGCCGCATCACGCGACGACAGTTTCGGCACCTCCTGGTGTCCAAGCTGCTCCACCACCTCCTCCTCCACCTGCCCAAATGATGGCCTATCCCATGCAACAATTCCAGGTAATGTCATAGCTTCGAGAACTCTCGTTACATTTTGTCACGTCATCTGTGTTGTGCTCGCTGCATCGTGTCTTCTGTACATTTTTTCAATTTTTTCATCATCCTCGAAATCCGAACGGAAAAAAAACGTTAAAAATGTATCGAAACGTCGGGGAATTCATGCATGAAACTGGTTTTTCATTCGATCGTCAAAAAACCAACAAACAAAAAAAGCAAATAAACAACGACATTCTCCAGAAAACGTCCACCAAGAAATTTCACTCTACGCAATTGACACCAAAAAGATCATCGAATGGAAAGCCAGTAAATTTTATCCGTCACACATTATTTTGACGTCCGAAAAATCTACTCCATGACCGAATCAACCGGCAACACGTACGAAAAAGAAAAAAAAAAACAAAAATCGTCCTGAAACTCCAATCAACACAGCTCAATGACATTCTTTACGTTCTTCGTCCGTATGTAACAATTCGATTTGCGCCTAAAAGGGAATATATGAGAGAGAGAGAGAGAGAGAGAGAGAGAGAGAGAGCGAGGAAGGAGAAGTGCGATGTAATAAAAAGGGAGGGAAAAAAGGGTAACGATGCAGGGTATTTTTAGTAGAGGCTTTTGGGATCGAGTCACGTGCAGAAAGAGTTAGAGTGCCAATATAACTCTGAATTTTTGAACACATAATGCCACGTATAAAAAAATATCGTTAATGGAAAATATGCGGGAATAACAATGGCAAAATATGGTATGTAGAAAGAGGGAATAAGAGGAGCGAAAGATGCGGAAGGGAGAGCGAAATATAAACGTGAGAGAGTGGATGGAACGCGTGAATGGAAATGGCTTCGATATAGAAATTGCATATTGCATTGTGCATATTGCTTGGCTCGGTGCTCTGTCTGTTTGTATCTTTATGCATGCGAGGCACTCCGCGTCTAGTTCGCCACATATTTTTCATGTCGTTCGAAACTGCTCGAACGATTTTGTTTTGTTTTTTTTTTTTCTTTTCCTAATAATTCTACCTCCTACGCGGTTTTTTTTTTTTTATTTAAAATTTTCCGCGAAAATGGAATTTTTCTCTTTTAGACTGTCGATGCCCTCGTAAACTTTGCTCGCAAATAATGCAATATGCAGTGTCATGTTTTCTGAGCAGTGTCATTTGTTTTTTTTGTGAAACAGTCGATAAGAAAAATTGTTAATATCGACGAAAATTAGCAACGCTGGGAACACGTGGCAGAAAATAACATTCGATTAACCACGTACAGTCCTCCAAAGATTGGCTTCCTCTGCGTGAAAAGTCTCGTGCATTCGTTCGTGTCATAAAGGCCAGCACGTCATAATATCCACGAGCATTATATATTCATTTTTTCATTTTCGCATCGAGTTTCGTGCCTCGATAAGCGTGCACCTCCGTCTTTGCAGTAATTGGGTGGGGAATATGATGCGGTTTCAGGAACCTGGACGTAAATGGGACGTTTAAAAAAAAATACGTATAAATCAAGTCCAAAGCGTCAGAGATAAGCATTTGAAGGTGGCAACGTTATTCGTCACGTGCGAAAAACAGTCAAAGGATTAGAGAACCTGATGAACGCGACCAAACTGTCGACGTCGCAGCTTACATTTTCATGAAGATCAAATATGCACGAAGCTTTTAGGAGCAAAAGAAATCCTATCATTTATTTCCCTTCGCTTTCGGAGCTGATAATCGAAAAATCGTTTTTTTTTCGATTAAATGCAAAATACATCGAAGATGATTTTTCGGAAATGATAACGGCAAACTTGAAACGCAATTCGGTCAAACTCTATGAATCGTCGGATCACAAAAGCACGATATATATATATATATATACATTGGTTAAACGTACGTGATCTTAGAGGCCAGAGCCACTGGCATTTCTAACGCTTTGCTCCTTCCTCTATATCGCTTATCTCAGATTCACTATCCCTATAATCGAGTAACTCCCCAAAGGAGCGTCGCCTCTCTCCTCGACGTCCATAAAATTTATTCAAAATTTTCCACCTGAATTACTCGCGGGACCGAGGCAGCCCGGCCCTCCTCCTCTTTCCTTTCTAACCTCACCCTGTTTGCCATTTATCCCGACTGCCAACATCTCGGGATACCTCCACAATCTTTCTCTACATATATAGGACCTTCCACGTGAAGTACTGCGACCTCAAATCCGTCCGACCCTAATTTTCCACATTCCCTTATATTTGTCCTAAAACGTGAAAGAGCAAAAATCAATTTCTCAAAAACGATACGTCCAAATTTTACCTTCCCATAATTTTTCGAATATTTCAAATCTCGAGGATGAAAATTATCCAAAAAAAAGCGATCGTATGACTTGGCGAAAAAATATGTAGAATCTTCAAATCGGGGGAGTAAAAATTTGGAAAAAAAAAAGATCGAGCCATCCGGAAGATTCAGTTTGCATGGAATGCATCGTGGACGTGTCGGAAAGATGTAGAGCAGAGTACTCTCTTCCCGTCCAGACTAAGATAGAAGAGAAAACAAGAAACGAGAGCGAGACATAAAATTCCTTGGGGAACGATTCTCGAACTACATTCTTCGTGTCTCGTAGAGCATGTACAATGTTTTTTCATGCATGTTTTTTTATTTTTCTCGTGTCAAAATGATAGTCAGTTGTTTCGATCTGATTGGTTAAAAATTGCATGAGCTTCCATGAACATCAGTGTACGTCGATGTCGAGTATTTACCAATTGAGGCGATTGGATTATAATTCAATGATATTCAGAGAATTAACGGGCGTGTCGAAAAAAAATGACCAAACGTGACGTATCAGTGTCTCGTCATTTTACTTCGTTATTTACATACTTTCATTGCGAAGTAATTAATCTTAATATTACTCGACTAATCGGAGTTTCTCGTATCACGTTGTCGTTGGTTATTTGTCAAATTAATTTACTCTATTGATTCTTGTTGCTCTAATTATAATAAATAACCAATAAAACTCGATTGATAGTATTTTGGTTGGGGAGTAGTTTTTTCGTTAATAATCCAGTCGCCTGATGGAAAGCACGCTCGTAGGCACCAAAATAAGACAGACGTGAAAGGTTTTCCTCGAGGGGAGAATATGCGAGTCAGCCTGGAATAATGAGCCGTCTCTTTCTCTTTGGAATCACGGATAGATCAATTAATCACTTGACCCGAAGAATCCTCGGGAATTATTTGAAAGACTGGTCGAAAGTATGACGCGCTAATACGTCAGTATCTTCGGGAAAGTTTCGTGTAATGAAAGAGAGCGCGAAAGAGTGAAAGAGAGAGAGAGAGAGAGAGAGAGAGAGAGAGAGAGAGAGAAAAGAGATTACCATGATGAGAATTGATATAATCCAAGGAGTAGGGCAAGAGTCCCGGTTGAATTTCGCGTGAATTCACCGGGATAAAAGCCCCGAGGAGAAAAGCTTGGTTATTCAAGGCTGAGCTGGCGCCACAGAGACGCTAATCGTTAGACCAATGTATTCCTTATATCTATCTATATAACTCTTGTGAGAGCTTGAGAAACGATGACTGTGGAAAAGAAAAGAACGTGAGTGGCAAAGATGAAAGCATGGCAGAGAGAGAGGGAGAGAGATAATGTTGACGTGATTATGTGTGAGAGGCTGAATTGCGTGTTTGTATGTGATGAAACATTATAACCATGTGTACATATATATATATATATATATTGGAAACATTCCGCCCTTAAAACGAGCCACGTCTGACCCTGGTCCTCTGGGATTTTTAACACGCTATTATTTTGTCAACTCTTGAAAAAACCAGTCAGTTTTTAAAATCCCTCGCCTGCCGCCATTAACGTACCTGGGTAATGGCGAAAAAATGCACAGCTTATAAGGATGCCTCTTGCGACCGCACCTGGAAGCCAAATAACATAATGAAGCTTACTGTCAAGCCATGCACACTAATGAATAAAAGTGTCCTTTTTCGTGCTCCAAATAAATTCTATTTTATGTTGAAAAAACGAGCGATGCAGACAAAAAATTTGAAAACGCAATATCATTTAAACAGAAATGGACGATATTATCGATTGGTGAAATATTGACTGATGCCTTTTTATGAAGATTGTGAATAAACGATTCGTCAAATCCCAAAGAATGAGGATGATGAGCGTGAGTTAGTTTAAGTTGGTACGGGATATCGATTACGGTTATTTTCACCGTTTAACCTCGTTCGACGAGAAATTCATTGGTAAATAATATTTAACGAGCAAAGGAATGCAAACTCGCAAGGGTAGAAATCAAAGATTTGAGGAGAGTAACGATAATCGATAAGCTCTCGGAGTGGTTTTAATAAATGATAAAAAAGAAAATACAAACTATATCTCCATTATAGATAAGAATCATCCATGTTGAAAATTCGGACACAAAACTTAACCATTCGTTTGTGTGTTAAAATGGTAAAGTGTGTTCTTGGTTGCGGTCCAGCTAGCGGATGAGGACTGGCTGACGCCTAGCCTCCTAGTGTGATGGTAAGCAAGCGCCCCCAACCGACAGGAATAATCGTCACCGTCACAACCATCGCCATCAACGACAACGCCGAAGTCGCTGTAATAGGAGTTCACCTCGACGCAATCATCGACTCCGCTACCGTAACCAAATCAACAAATATCATTTTCATCCTCGTTGTTGTCGCCGTCGTCGTCGTCGTCGTCGTCGTCGTCGTCGTCGTCGTCGTCGTCGTCATATTCGTCATCATCGTCATCGTTCTTGTCGTTTGGGATTACAAAAACCCCACATCGACGAGAGAAGCAAATAGAAGAAGAAGAGGCAGGAGAAGGAGCAAAACCGTTGACGAACGTGACGATAGAAAAGTGAGCGAAAATATATTTCCGGTAGGCTATGCGCGAGTCGTGTTAACAAATAAAAATCAAACGCCTATAGCTAATTATCGGCTCGCGAAAATGTCAGTCACAAGCAAAAGTAAAAAAAAAAAGCCAAGCCGAATACGTGAAAAAAATTAGCAAAGCGAAAGAGATGGAGCGAGAGAGAGAGAGAGAGAGAGAGAGAGAGAGAGAAATAAATGAAATAGAGACGAATGAAAAGTAAACTTTCAAGTATAGGAAAAAAGAGACCCGACGACTCCTCCCAGAGCTCATCCAAAAGTCCTCGTTGGAAAAACTGTATATGAACGTAAAACAATCTAATTATCGTGATTAACAAGCAAAACAAAAAATAATCGATTAGAATCCGCCCCCGTCCCCTCGGCCCGGTTCCTCTCCAAGCGAACTGTATCGTCGACCCTTCATTTCAGTCAAAATCGAGATACGGGCCAGTGCAAAAAAGTAAAAATAAATTAAACAAAAAATATGCGAAACGGGAGACAATGGCCAAGTGTCGCGAGCCCCAACGCGCGTAACTTCAGACCCGGGGCAATACATTATTTTTTTTTCTTTCTGCTATATACAGAAATATAGCTTCGTCATGAAATAGTATTGCCTCAAAATAGCCAGTGCAGGATAAGTAAAAAGAAAGAAAGAAAACGAGATAAAAGCGATCGCTCGGCAGAGAAAAGCTCGAGAAAACACACGAGATGTCGAAGCATCTTATTAAGGACGTTCGGCTATTTGTTTACGAACGATAAACTCTAGCGGTGACCCGTGATCGTGTCTCATCTCCTTTTTTTCACCGTACGATACCCACGGTCTTTTAGTACATGTATAAAAAAGAAAAACCAAAAAAAAAACAAACAAAACAAACAAAACAAAAAGCAAAAATAAGAAGAAAAAAAACGAGAAACAAAACGTAAACGAAGAAAAGCATACGACACACATGTACGTATGTTCGTTGATGGGAGCTCTGTAAATTTTCCACCGATCCCCCCTGCACGCGAACGCAAAGTGGATCTCCGCTCGGCCAATATTTGCCCGTGCCAAGCGAATCCGTTATTTTTGTATAGGTAGTTTGTAACGTCGACGAGGCCCTCCCCCCCCTCTGCGTACACATTCGACCGCGGTATCTTACGGTTATATCGGGGAGATGATCTTACACCGTACTCTCAGTTCCATGAGCAGCGAGAGAACAAACAAAAAACTCATTATCATTAACATTTTCAAAGCGGGGTCGAAGCTAAAAAAACATTAAAGAAAAATCATTTAATTATTAAGGAGAAGCGAAAAACAACAACAACAACAACAACAACAACAACAACAACACTACACCATCACGAAACATCGCCATGAAAAGTTTGTCCTGCTCGCGGCTCTTGTCTCGGCAACCCTCTCAGCCAATTCGCAACATCACACTAGCACGCTATACATAAATCCGCGGATACGGTGTGTGTGTCTCTGTTAATCGGCACAACGAGTGTAATCGACTTTTTTCGATTCCAAGGAGGAACTAAGCCACGTGATTAAATCCATACCCCAGTCCCTTCTATGAGCGATCCGAAGAACGTGATACGTCGTTTGTACTGAACCAGAGATCAAAAGATTATACACGAGTACCGCGGGTTGATAAAGAGCAAAAAAAAAAGCAAAGAACATGAAAAAAAAAACAAACAAAACGAGAGAACGAGACGATAAAACGAACAAATAAACCTAAACAGTCTCTAATAGAGAAGCTAAATAAAGGACTAAACGAATAATAAAAAAGAAAGAATTAAAGGATACATTTGTTGATTTGGTTTTTCGTTTTTGTTTCAACGGCGAGTCTCTCTCCCTCCCCGATATCAAAGAACGGGGATTTTTTTGGTGGGTGAGAATCTCGTGATCAAGCGCAGCGCACAATATGTCGTGGAGGATATTACGAAGGGAGGCGTTATCGGGTGTAATTTACTTTCGAGATAGACGAACAAACAAACAAAATAAAACAACAACCAGAAAATATATAATGCAAAATAAATATGAAAATGAGAAAAAGGAAAAAAAACCAAAAAAAAAAAAACAAAAACAAGTCCAACGTAGCTAGTTAGATATAAATATCTGTGGCTTGATACAAAAAGAAGTTTCGGTCGTCGATCAAGTCGTACGAGTCTGTCACTTTTTTTATTACCAAACACCACAGATATATGAATAAACAAATGAATATATTATAAATGCATTATTACAATGTCAAAGTACATATTGTACTCGCGTATATGAGAGGCTTGTTCCAAACTCGGCGGCGAGTTAGATCGACTCGTATATATTTCGTTTGATACCAGATATTATTGGGTCGAAGCTGCGGATAACATCCGTGATTAATATAATGCCTCTCTCTCTCTCTCTCTCTTTCTCTTTCTCCCTCTCCCCCTGTTTCTCTCCGACTACATCTCTTTGTCTCTGTCTTTTTAGATCCAGCAGACCTCGTTGTTCAATCAATCTCTAATGACTTTGATTCGCGTCCAATATTTTCCTCAGAGTTGAATTTAAAAAATCGAAAGGGGCTATGAATTTTTTTTCTATTCGTATTCAAGGTGGCTGGAGGCCTGCATAAAAGCATGAAACTACGTTTTATGGAAAGACGAGGAAACATTTGTCATGTTTTTTTCATCGTTTGCGTAGATCGTCGTTATTAGACATTTATTGGAATTTGATGAAAAAATCAATTGTGCCAGTTACGACATATTTTATATTCAACTCAATTCCCTCGAGTATTGCATAGGAGGGAATGTGCGACAAACGACGAGAGATTAGGATCGCGTGCATGCACCGCCGCGTGTATTCAAGCTCGTTGACAAACTCCACGATCGAACGTTCACGGCTTGAGACAGAAGTAAACTGCTCCGAGGGACAAGAATGTACACAAATATTTGACGGGATAACGAATCAAACGAGCCCGGAACTAAGTTTGATAACGGAATTTTCGAGGCGAGAAAATCACATAAATCGAGCCGAGGCATTGAAAAACATGAAATTTTTCATTCGTTGTATTTCCCTCCAAAGCTGATTGAAACGACGTTCACATTCAAAAATGTTTCGTGACTGAAATCAGGTTACAATTTCCTTCGGAAACAATTCGGAATTCCATTCAATCCCATTCCATACTCTGACCTCTGTAAAACGATAAAAAAACAACAACAACAACATTAGATATGGGAAAAGGAAGCAACCCCACATGAATATCGAGGAATATCGAGTAGAAAAAAGCACGAGGATCAGACGAGAGATTCAGAATGAAACGAACCGGGAGGTAAAATTTTCGGTTACTCATTCGTATCCAAATTTACCGTTTTTCCTTTCATATACAAATAAATACAAAACTTGATTGAATGGGGCTCGAGAGGATGGAAAAAAAAATTCAAACTCGAAATAAATTATCGGCAAAATCCATAAAAGAAATTGAACAGAAAAATAAAATAGATGAGAGCTAAAAAGAGGATAAAAATTCAAAGGAAATGGAAGGAAGTGTGTGTCGTGAGGGATGTTGTGGACATCAAGTTCTTGGCAACTTTGAATTCGGCCATGATAAATCGACGAGAGGGAATGCGAGAGTAAACTTAGGAGTATCTCGAATTTTCGTTACCCATTGATTTATCGTGATCGAGATAGGAGCGAGCCTAGAGGACTAGCCTTTTCTACTAGTAAAGCGGAAATTTTTTTTCTTTTGCCCCTTTTCTTTTCGCCCGGTTTTCCTCGACCTTCCGATAGAAATTCGACGGCAGTTGAGGGATGCACGGAGTGAAAGATTTTCCTCGTGATATTGGAGTCGTCGAAGGGTGCAAATACACGAGCATATATTTTCCGGAGGGAATCCTTCGCGACGGAGCGAAGGAATCAGCGCTTCAAAGTGGATAAGTCCAGTAGCGATCAGACGCAGCGATAAAACTCGGCTGGTTCATGTTGCAGTCTCCGGATCCCACATTTTTTTCGTCTTTTTTTTCTCCAACCCTCATTCATCATTTTCGATCTCTATATCATTCCCTGTACTCGCCCAAACCTTTTTCCTCATTTTATTTCCTTGCGTATCAAATCGCGACAAGGAAATTTTTATCAAAATAAAAAATAAAAAAAACCGTCAACAAAGTCACAAAGAGAGAAAAACAAAAAGTTTCGAGAGTAACAAAAAAAACAGAAGAGAAAGAGTGATAGAGAAAGAGAGCCAAAAGGGGAGAGGGAGGGGGAAAGGGGGGGGGGGGAAATAGAGTAAATGAATGCAGAACTCGCTGTCCCGTATACAGCATAAATTCGTATAAATATATGATTATGATTACGTATAAGATAGTCTAGGCTAGGGCAAGAAGAGCGTCGTGTGTGAGGGAAAAGAAACCGAAAAAAAATAAAATAAATCAATAAGTGAATTTGAGACGAAAAAAAAGAGCAAAGTACACAAAGAGGACGAAGCGGAAAAACGTTAAAAAGCCACGGTGAATAAGTAGAAAAAAAGAAAATGAAATCATCGCGCGCCACGTGTGACGCTTACAAATGAGAGAATGATGTACATTATTAGTTAGGAGAAAACAATAAAAATCTAGGCAAATTTTGTAAAGAAAAAGAGAAATAGTTTGTAAGAAAGGAAGCCGAAGAAACGAGGGCGTATATCGAAAGTCAATCGAGATTATTATTATTTCTTATTTTTATCTGTTTTTTATCGAACATTGATTGCTCGTAAATTAACAATTTAAACTGAGATTCGACAAATTAGAATACTCATGGGAGGAGGGGTGAGGGAGGGGAGGAATAAAAATTACCTACTCGAAGAAGCTAGAGACATTGAGTTAATTATAATACAAATTGTTATTGTTAGATTGATAAAATATCTCGTATCTCGAAAGATCGAGGTTGAAATTCATTCGCTTTTTAAAAAAAAGCGTTTCCTTTCGTAATGAATAACTTGGTTAAGTTATTGATGCGTTTTCATTTCATTAGCAACGTACAATTATTCCAATCGAGTGAAACTTTTGATTGGTAACGTACGAACGCGAAAATCCATATTTATCAGCCGAAGATCAGCAATGAAACATGCGAGCATCGGTTTAATTTTTGTCGGGTCTATAGCTGCGCAATGAAAGAGCTGCGAGGAGAAAATAACGGGAGAGAGGCAACGTAAACGGCCGTCTATCGCGATAATCGAAGAAATACGAAACAAAGTACATAGGTAGACAAAAATAATTGTATTCCCTCGCGTGTCGTGCGGTTTGTGTCCACACTCTCGCTATTCTCCGGACGCGTCTGACTCGCACTTTCGTGAAAATAGAAAAAATCGATTTGCGGAAGTTGATAAATTACTCGGTTCTAGTTCATCCTACGTGGCATTCGAGACTTTGATCTCGACGTCGGTTATTTTTCGAAACATGAACTTTTTGCATGAATATTAGTAATTCCGTCTGTCGATGAAAAACTAATTTTTTTTCTTCATACAATATGAAAATTGAAACAAAAATACCCCATACAATCATGAAAATTGTTTGTTTGTTTTTTTTTTTTCAGAAACAAGCCGATTCTCGCCGATCTCGTTAGTTTTCGATTAAAAAAATGTTCAACAAGAATTCCGCCCTCCTCTCATTCACTTTGTTTTTTCGTACGAAAATACATGAGAAAGTTTGAGTTATTTGTTGTAAAAAATTGTTGCACGTATTAAGGTAAAACATGAAGGGACTAGAAACGAGATGAGAGTGAAACGAATGAAGAGAGAGGAAGAAAAAGAGAGAGAGTGAGCGAAAGCTGGAGAACCTAAAAATGAATAAATAAAATTAAAACATAAAAAAAAATATTTAAAAAACCGATAAAAAAAAACACATGGCGCCTTAGGAATTAAGGCACGTAGACGTTTTAGTGACGTTTTGTAGAACGTACCAAGTCGTGTGTTTAGTTAGAAAACGCGCAACGAGAGAGCATGACAATGTTAACTATATATAAGAGATGCGAGAGCGAGAGAGAGATGAATAAAGAGAAACAAAAATAATCTAGAAAAATACGTGAAAAAACGAGGATAACGAGGAAGGAGAGTAGAGTGAGAGCGCGATAGAGAGAGAGAGAGAGAGAGAGAGAGAGAGAGAGAGAGAGAGAGAGAAAGAATGAGTGATAAACGTTAAGGCGATAACTAATAAGTAGATAATTAATTGACTTAGGACAAACGAGAGGAGGGGAGGCGTGAAAAACTAGTCGAGAAGTTAAGTGTATAAAAAGTAAAGGAGCAAGAGAAGTCGAAAGAACGAGAGCGCGAGATGTTTAAAAAGCGTTGTTTGGTATCGAGTGTGTGCAAAGAGAAAGGACAACAACTCAAACAACTTAAAATTGGATAAAAAATTGAAATACAACAAAAATCAATGAAAACGTGGCAACGACGACGAGCAGGCGGTCAAGTAGGAGGACAACAAAAATTATACAACACTATAGACGGTTTAAGTTTACAAATTTAAGAGCCAATTATATCTTAAGGTGATCCAGAAAGAGAAAGAAGAATAAGTTAAAGAGAAAACAAACAAAAAAGGAAATTAACACGAGAAAAACACCAAAAAATACACGTTACACATTGAACACGCAGTGCGAAGATATTCAGAGAAAAACTTTACGATTAAGCTAAGGGAAAACTATGTATATATGTGTATGTGTGTGTATGCATATGCACATATATATATAATATATATATATATAGAAATATATATATATATATATATATATAAATAACGAGGACACACGCCCAACTGTAGAATAAATTAGCAAAAGAGAAATAAAATTAACATAATTAAAGAAACAAACAAGAATAAGATGAAGGAAAAACGGAAACGTAACGAAAGGCAAAGCGACGTGCCAGGCGACGAAACTTAAGCAAATGAGAAAAAAGAAAAATTAATAAAAAGCGAAGCTCTAGACGTAGTCTAGTCCTAGTCTAACGCGTCGGACACTAGATTAACTCGTAGCGAAAGAGAGAACGAAAAGAAAGAGAGCCATTAATAAAAAAAAACAAAAATTACACGCAAACACAGACACCCACACACAGACACACCAAAAGCGTGAGACTTGTGAGAAAGAAAAAACAATGTAATATGAATTAAACGAAGCGACAGGAAAAAAAAAAAAAAAAAAAAAAAACAAAATAATAATATTAATAAATGAAATGGGAAAAAGATAGCGATGTAACTATATGCGCGCAGAACGCACCCTGCACCTCATTCACCGTCATTTACCCACACACACGAACACGCACGCACGCACACACGCACACACACGCACACACACGCACACACACACACGCGCGCGCGCATCCACAAGCACACGCGACAGACACAGAAACTCATAAGAAGCGAATCCGATGACAAAAATCATGGTCTTGATCTTACGTACTCCAAAAAACTATATTTCCAACTGAGCATAGAGCGTGTGTACGATTTCCTTGATCCTATATTCATTGGCTCCCACATGAACGCCATTTCCTTCGAAAATGTTTATTTCACGGGAATATACTTCAACTTGGACAGAAAGATTTTTGACGATTCGATAAAATGGAACTCGATCCTAGACCTGCTGGTCCATTCTGACACTTTTTGTTCGGATTTATTGACTGGGGATTACGAAAAGACTGGCTTCGATCTCGGAGGAGAATGAAACTGTAGCTTTTTTCATTTGGACATTTGTGCCTAATTTATAACGAATTCGGAGAGCGCAGATAAATTTTTGTGGAACTAAAAAAAAAAAACAGAAAAAAGTAATATTCTTTGCGACAACTGGTTCATCCGAATCCGCGACAAGGGAGCATCATGCTGACTGGATACCGCATTTGGCGAAAGCCACGTTGGCTCGACTCTCGTCTCTCCCGGGTTCGTACGTTCTCGTCGTCGTCGTCGTCGTCGTCGTCGTCGTCGTCGTCGTCGTCGTCGTCGTCGTCGTTCCTCCTCACGTCGTTCAAGAATCGACAAGCTTGGCTCTTCGTTTCGGAGCCTGTCTTCTTCTTCCTTATTCCTTATATTCCTTCTTCCCTCGCGTTATCGAATCACGGCATTTGCCAGCTACCACGAGATCCAATTCCTCACTTTCCTCACTCTCACTCTCTCTCTCCCTCTCTCTCTCTCTCTCTTTCTATCTCTCTCGTACTCTCTCTGCTTCCTTCATGCCTTTTCATCTTCGCCCAGCCTATTCGGATTGCATTCCCTGCGGTACATCGAGTCGAGCATGACGCGAGGTCTCATAGTCTTCCCAGACCTCACAAGCCATTTTTTCAAAAGGTGAACTCCAATATTAACAATTTTATCTCAACTAAATGTCATTTCTTTAAAATTAATTTTCCAGCAGCTTGACAAACGATCGCTGTTCCAATAAACATTTTATTTTTTAAGGAAAATAAAACAAAAATGGATTTCCTCTCGAAACAGACGCTCGCCAGCAAATTTTTATTCCATGACGTGAAAGCACTTGGTATAATATTTTTTTGATTACTGGAATTGTTGAAATTGTGAAAAGAAAAATTTGATACGATTCGTTGAAAAGGACAGACAGCTCGTCTATGAAATGAAGTATTGTCAATATCAGGAATATTCCGAGTTGGTTTAATTAAGAAAATTCCGACGGTCGTAGTGAAATTTTGATTTTCCGTCGACCTCGAAAGCTGGGCCGATTATGAAGTGAATTTTTATATTCCTCTCGACAGAGTGCGGTAACGAGAACGACTGCCGACGTCTCTCTAGACTTAGCTTAAAAAATATTGGACCGCGGAGCAATCCAACAAGCCCCCATTCGCTTGAATACGATAAAAAGAAAAATCAAACAAAAAGAGCTGTCGACCCCGCGATCATTTGTATTCCCTCTCGCGAGGATTCGTTTGCTCGAGAAAACTTTCGGCGTTTCGCCAAATTACGAAAGCTTGAATTATTTCGCGGGAAAACGGTTCATTCACAGTTACCGATCGTTTGTCTCTCAGAGAGATGGGTCTCTTCGTATTTACGACTGGATTCTCTGGTGTCTCTCTGAGGGTCGTTTATTTTTCTAACAATGGTGAATCGTTTTTTTGTCTCCTTTTCCTTTTTTTTATTCTTTTTTCTTGTAAACATGTCTATATAACGAGATGATAAAATTAATGGAGAAAAGAGAATATTGCGAATCTGGCAGAGAGTCACGGGATGAGAATAAAGAGGCAGGGAGGCTGTGGTGAATGATGGGAAGACGAAGAATAGCTATGAAATTGTTTACGAAGAGGCGCATTCGTGCGAGAATAAGGCCTTTTTCTCTCATCCTTTTATTTCCAATTTTTCCTTCAATTGCTGCAGGATTAAGTGTTTGTGAAATGTGCTTTCGATCATGCGTGGTTTCGAGCAAAGAGATATATAACAACTAAATCTATTGCCTAGGAGAGGGTAGAGGGTTGAGAGTTTCAAGGTTTGACTTTGCTGGTATGTGTAGGGGATATGTTTGAGAGGCTTAATTGAATTCCCGTGAGGCAATACGCAAGGGAACGAGGGAGAGAGAGAGAGAGAGAGAGAGAGAGAGAGAGAGAGAGAGAGAGAGAGAGAGAGAGAGAGGGAGAGGGAGGGGGGGAGAGGTCGAGCAAGAAACTGGAAACAGCAGTGAGAAATTGGAGAATCCGAGGATATTCCCGAACGTAGGAATGACAAGGCCGAGCTTTCATAGTCGCTGGGTTCGAGCGAAACGCATACAATTCTGAGAAATGAATATAGTAGCCACATAGGAGCAATATCCAATTCAAACACACGTCTTTGACCTCGTGCCTAGATAAAGACATTGAAAGGAATATAGACGAAGAGAAAGATGGATTAGAAGGAGGTGGGAGAAGGTGAGGAGAAGGAAATGGCGTGGGAGGAAAAGCGATAGAACGTACAACGCAATCCCCACACACACACACACACACACGCACACACGACAGAGTGACTCAAACACAAATACTAATTGACACAGAGCACCGCAGAGAATATCTAGGAGTTAGTGCAATGAGATACGAGTTGAAACCGAGGCTGAGCGCGGGTTGATAAAAAGAATGCCAGAGATTAAATTAATTTAGATGCCGTAACAACCAACAAAAAATAAAATTACAAAAAAACGTAATAAACAAACAAACAAACAAACAAATACAAATATGACAAAACAAACGATAACCGTAGATGTTACGAAATATTAAACAATTATACATAACAAACAAAAAGCAACCACGTGTTATATAAATATATAAATATAAGTGGCCGAAAAATATTTATGTATTTATATGAGCCATTATACATATGCATAGAGCGAAAGAATGCAACAGATCAACCGAAACATAAGTCAAATCCAGTGTGTACGTGTGTGTGTGTGCCTATATGCTTGTGTGTGTGTGTGTGTGTGTGTGTGTGTGTGTGTGTGTGCGTGTATGTGATTTTACGAAAGAACGGAAGATTCATACGAGTAGAGAAAAATAAAGAAGAAAAAACCGAGGGAGAGATATATATGTATATTATATATGCATATACATACTGGTGTAAGTGTAATATTACGTGACGATTGATTAGAATGTGATGAGAAATGCTGATAATTGATGTAAAGGAAATTATAGATAAAGGAAAAGAAGGGAAAAAAAGTAAGAAAACGAAAGTTTAGACAGGAAGCGAAATGACGAAGAATAATAGGGTCACGTGCAATGCAATATGCGTGGCATTAGGTACTGTGTTAATTATCAGATAAACGTGCGTGTGTGTGTGTGTGTGTGCGCGATTATCTGATGTTTGAATGCATTTGGCTGTGTCCGTGTATCTCTGTGTATGCGCGTATGAATTCAAAGCAATCGAGAAGGCTCGAGGAAGCATTAATAATTAAGAAAAAAAAGAAAAGTATGAAAACATATTATCGGCTAGCCTGCCGGACCTCACGAAAACATCCCCTCGTCTCACTTCGTATAAATCTAATGCAACACATGCACGAGAATTATTTCGAATTTCCAGTTACCTTCGATATTGCTTTCTCTTCGAGATTTGTTCCCGTGACGACGACAAAACTTGAATTTAGAAAATTAAAAAAAAAAACAAAACAAAACAAAAATGTAAATTACAATGTTCTTATTTTTGGTTTTGGTGAATTTTTCGAAATTGACACCTGCGATAATTAGAATGTTGATTCGTAAGCAAAGATTTTCTTCTGCAAATGTGATGTATTTTTCGATTTAATGTTGTTGGCAACATTGCCATGTGAATGAGTGATTTGCAGTGACGATATTTTCAAGCGACAGCGAGAATGCATTTTTCAAGACAGTTAGGAAGAATCTCGACGAGCAACAAGATCGAAATGACGAAAAGTGTGTGTGTTTTTTCGAAGCATCGTAAAAGCTATAGTCTCCGCCTCCGCGATGAACGTTAACAAAGCTAAAAAAAAAAAAGAACTATGATAGCGTCCAAAATTGTCGAGTGATGATGCTCGACAAAGTTTCTTATTCTGTAATAGGATCGAACGACTGGAGAATTATTTTTTTACTCGTTTCCATCCATCGATTAATTTACTTTTATATCTCACGAAGAAAAGCTCCGAAGAGAGGCGAGAAGAGCATTGAAAATAATTTTTTTTCCCGCAAAGAAACAAACAATCGTAGGAGCTCCACGAGGTGGTGCAGTAAATCAGAGGCTGGTACGCAAAAAAAAAAACACACACACACATACACACAAATCAGTAGCAAAAACGTGCTGGGTGCCTTTTTCCGCATATTCAATCGAAATCCCTTTCGAAGAGGGGAAATAAGCGTGAAAAACGAGACGACGAATAAAAAGTAGAGAAAGGAAGAGCCGAAGAAAAAGACAGGAATGCGAAGGGGAAGGAGAACCACGCGGGGCTCCACGGCAGCCTCATTTGCGTAAATAACACAGAAACCACAGACACATACATACATATAGAGGACAGCAGGATAAAACAGAAAGACACACGACAAACATAGATCCTAAGAACTCGAAAGAATCAAAGCGAAAGATAGATCAAAGTAAATCAAACAAACGACAACAAACTGAGAGTGAAATACGAAATAAAATAAAGTTAAATAAAGAAGAAGAAGAAAAAACGATAAAGCCTGTATGTAATTTGATACATAAAAATGCCATATACTGCATACGCGAAAAAAAAGCACATGCCCCTTAACCCCCTCCCGCCGCGCCACGCATGTACGTTCGTTGAGAAAAGCGATGAGGTCAAAAGAGAAAACGCGAAAACAAAAAAAAACGCAAGAAAAACATAAATAAAAATAAAAATAAGCGTGAAAGGAAGAGAGAAAAAAGTAATATGTGAACACAATGAGGGCCGAGAAAAAAACAAACTTAATATATAGATATGTGTATATACATATATGCATATGTATATATGTATGAGAAAAAAAAACAAACATTAACTGACATACACACGAGCACACTCGCGTACAGTTTGGCACGACGAAAAATCGCCAAGGACGTGCGTAAAAAACATGTATGATATTATACATATACATACCATAGCATAAAGTATATATTATAAATAATGATGATGAATATAAATAAATATATGCTATACAAAAATTAACGAGGAAAACAAACAAAAAAAAAACGGAACACTATAAATATGGAGGAAGTATGTAAACGAGATATACAGGATGATTTAACGAAAAAAAAAAGAACAAAAAAATGAAAACAACAAAATAACACAGAAAAAAAACACAAGAACAAGAACACGTTTAGGGATAAGGATATAAAATATTATTATAATGTATGGTTGGTTTATAATGTAAAATATATTATAGAAAATGTACGAAATTTTGTTCATTTCTTTCATTTGCATGCCTTCCCGAACGTTTCAAGTTCCCAAATTTTCACCTTTCTCTTCTACAGCAATATTCTCTACACATTGAAACTTTAGTTAACCGGGAGAAAATTATTTTCTTCGAATCTTATCTTCAATAAGAAAAGGTAATCAGACTCATGGAGCTGAGGAATAAATAATTAACTTCTAATTCTTGGACAAAAGCATTAGTGGATCAGAATGACAAACGTCCCTTGGTTTTGGCGTTTTTTTTTTTGCAAAGGCTATTCCTAAAGTAACTCAAATAACGTCATCGACCGAATTCAATCAAAAATGTTTGTCTGCACTGACGACAAATGTTTTTTTTATTTTAAAACAATAATATCGATTTAATAATTCTAGTAATTTCGAATCAATGTCCGTTTTTGGATGAACAAATATTAATAGAGTGGAATTCTGGTCTGCAGTTGTCGCCGCAGGAACTTTTCGTTTATGGGAGCCGATAATGTCGTGCAGATTTCAAACAGATAGTCGGGCTATTCTATGAGATATTGGTGAGTGCCAAATTGCCAGGAGGGGTCAGAACTACCAGTCAGTATACATATATTTGAAGTAATAACATCGGGATTTTGTGAGCTCGATATATACGGTGAAATATCGCGCTCGGAAAGGGATAAGCGCGAACAGGTGAAATGTGGTGTGTTTGTAATTAGGTGTGATGGGAGTTGCCAAGCTTGGTTATTTTGCTGCGAGAGTGACGGGCACGTGGACATGACAGTTAACCAAATCCACGCCCCATCGTATTAAGCTTCCCTTCCATATGCTCCTGCTTTATTTTCATACATATACGTATAACCTTCACCAAATTAAAGGATCACTTCAATTTTCTATAAATTTACCTCTTTTTTGGATCACCCAGCTCCAAGCGATATGAAGCTTTTAAAAATGTTTCAACGTTGTTGACGTACACCTAAATTCGATCAAAGTAATGACCATTTATTTCCCATTCTTCGCGAAACATCGCACCGAATTTTTGAAAATTCAAATATTTTTCGAACGTTGTTTCAAAAACTATGGAACCTCCGAGCGTCGAAACGCTATTCGGAATAAAAACCACGAAATTTTTTTACCGAACCAGAATACCGAAGATTCTCGTTTTTTCTGACACCCAGTATTTTCAATTCAAAACAAATTTCAAGGTCGATCGAGATCTCTAACGTTCAGCTCGGATTTCTAACGCATCGTTCTTCATTTTTGTTTCATCGTTTTTTTTTTTTTTTTTGAAAAATTTTTTAGCCACGAAGTAATTCCAGTGAATATACGAAAATTTTTGGAAATGAAGATCGGGAATCCTTAATGATTTTCCGGGACGTCAAGACTAAAGGGAAATATCATAGATGAGACTACAATTAGCAATAATCTCGTGGACGCGGTAAAGAAATATATTCTCTGTGACTATTTACCAACGAATCCCGCGGGTTGTCTCGTGAAAAAGGCGTTTTTTGGCAGCGAGCTCAGCTCGCCAATGCGCATTGTCATCAAGGTTATTGGATTTTTTTTCCAGGCAAATGGTCATTTTTCTAATTTCTTTAGATGCCTCAACTTTACCTCGTAAAATATTCCGAAAATTGGATGGAAAAGTTTTTTCGGTGGAGCATTTACATATCTCATGGGGCAACATGAATCATCATAATGATAATCAAAGTTTTGCATACAAAAAGTTTTTTTTTCAACGACTTTACGAGCCTGATGTGTACGAAGCGACTTGAGGGACAAATATCGTCAATTTTGGTTGCTTTACTTTTAATGATAACGGAAGAGAAAAGTAACCTTCATGTATTATCAGCTGGTCAGTAAACATGCCCCGAATTTTTCGAAATATTAATGTCCGAAAAATTATATTAATTTGTTATATTTATGAAAAAAACCTTTGTCTTAAAAGGTCGTCAAAACTGCGAGAAATCTCCGAAACTACTGCCTACCAAACCGACCAGCGTTACGCGGAATCGATCAGTGCGACATCTGCAGAACTGTCTAATTTTTCAATGCTTGCCCCCAAAATCTTCTACCGGTAACATACCGACCCAAAGTAATAGGAAGATCACGGCACGCTGTGGACTTCAAGGACTTCAAGCGGCCGCCACCGAGCGCCGCCACCGTGGCGGTGAACATGTGAAGCTGACGAAAGCTCTTCCACTACCCTGTGCTGAAGCCACAGAAATGCCACAGACCAACGCAAATCCCTTTGTTCATCACCGAATAATGTAAAAAATCAATATCTTTGCTGAGTCTCTTACCAGCCATTTTCGTGTCACTCGGTATTTGAAAGCTCCACTTCTCCATGACCATCCGCTGTCCATTCCTCCCTTTGTATAGAATCCGTTCGACACCGCCACACCGCAAACCGGAACACACTCACTGCACTATATTTTAGCGTTCTTTTATTTTTCGTTTATTCGATTTTTATTCATAGTCAATTCTGAACGAACGGTCCAACTCGTTATAGACAATCACTATAATCTCTTTACGAAAAAGCTTCAGCGATTAAAAACCAACATGTTCAATACGGAAGCTATTCTTGTTTTTTTTCAACAGGCAAGAGATTCATGAAGTAATTCCAAGAAGTACGGTATCAAGTTTGCTCACGCAAATGGGCACAACATAATTCTCTGCACAACACCCGGGGAAGGAGATCGCGTTCTAATCACTAAGAAAAATCGAACCTCGCCAATTACAGTTTTCTTATTTGCATGCATTGAAAAGAAAATGGCTGCTGCAATGAACAAATTTTATTACCAAATTCTAAAAACGAACTCGGAATTGAATGAAAAAGGAAAATAAGAAATAAATATAACTTTAACTCTGTAACACGAAAAAACCTTTCGGTATTCTAAAAACATAATTTCTATATCGGATTGAACAAGTATGCATAAGTCGATGCTCGGTGGCAACAACGAATTCAGTGCGTCTGAATTTGTTGGTGGTAGACCGAGTAACGACGCCATGTTAATAATTCTTTCCATCTCGATCATTATTTCTATCGCATGCAATGTCAAATAACATTGGAAATTTGAGGACTTTGATGAAATATTGTAAATAGCGTTATATTATGTATATGTATTATTGTTTCAAGTCAAGAGCAATATATTTTTCATATCGTTATTCATTATTGGAATTATTTGGATTGAATTATTCAACTCGTGAAAAATATGATTCTATAAATTCTTTCTATTCTATTCTTCTATATTCTATAAAGGCGATTCTATGAAGGCACGATTTTCTAAAGGAATTATGGAACGGAAGTAGGATTCTTATCATAGATGGAGGCTCAAGTCGAATGTTGAATTGTCGAGTGACACACAGCGACGATCCTTGCATTCCTCACGCCGGCCGACGCGCGACTGACGCTGACTGACCGGCGTCCCGCGCTTTCCCCACCCGGTGTCGCTCACTCTTGCGCGCGCACACCCACCCCGATTTCCCGCGATCGTCGCGCTAGCCCAGCGAACCGCTCAACCCGCCCGCGATATGGAGCCCGCAGCACAAACAAACCGAAAAATTCAGGCAATACAAACACGAAATTATGCCTTTATATATGAATCGACAATTTCCGTTAAATATTTATTTTTCGTCTATCATTCACCGAAGAATTTTAATATTTTTCGGTGAACCAGCGACACAAAAATATCAAGTATTCCTAATATGTTCCATCCATTTTCCCTCGGCTTTTGGAAATAGTTTTCGATTTTCCGAATCATGTTTTTAATATTCCTTTTGGAGCCAGAAAAATCGGGTTTGAGGCCACAACAGAACTCGCACCTCGTTGTTTGAATCGATCTCGTGTAAAATCAACGCAATCGGATAAATTTGAGCAAAACCTTGAGCAAAAAAAAAAAAATATGGGACTATGATTTATTACACAAAACGCAGTTTTCTTGAATTTCGTGGTTGTGGTGCATATATTTGATTCCTGAATGATTTTTCAACATCTTTAAAAAACATTAAACATAAAAGAGACGTATTTGTATTGTTAATATTGATATGACAATTAAGAAGGCAGAGGGTGAGAATTTAAAAAACGTCAGTTATCGTCATCGTCATCGTCGCTTATCAATCTCCGACGAGAAGATCTGTCCAATTGTTCTGAGGTTTTATTCCCCCCCTGCGAGTTATCATTGTCTCCGTCATCGTCCTCATCGTCGCTGATGATAACTCGACGTTTCTTCAATAACGGCATTTCCGTGTCGGAATCTTGGGAGCGATCTCGTTTGGCTTCATCTGCGTATAATAATGACAATAATTAATGAACAAACGAGAATTAATCGTAGGGAAGGAAATCGTTGACCAGGAGGTTATTGTTTTGAATAAATAAAAAAAAATCGTCACATACCGAAACTGGATTCGTCCGAGTCTGCAGCTCGAAGTTGATCGTCATCTCCGACCGGAACTTTTTTCACGTTCAATTCAGATACTTCCTCGCTATTTTCAATCGGAATTTCTTTATTGGTTGACGCCGGAAACGATGTATCACCGGATGATAACGTGTTTTCGATGAGTTGAGCACGTTTCGTGATCGTGGAAGCGGACATGGAGCCAGGAACACGCCAATAAGTTTCCTGTTCATCGGCCGGAGGTTCGATACCAATTGCTCGCAAAAGTCGCTGAAAGCTTGGCAGTTCCATCGCAGTTATGCAATCTTCCGTCAGAGGGACCAGCGGGATATCGACGGTGGTAATTTCGTCTCGATCCTCGTCATCCTCGACGATATCCTGCAGCGATTCTTTCAGCCATTCCAAAGCTTTGCCCATGTCTTGAAAATATAAAAATAAAGAATTTAGCTGAACCATGCTCGAGCTCCATCTGTATTTCGTGTTTTTTTCAACTTACTTTTGTTAACGACGTCTTTTAAAAGTCCGAGCAATTGTTGGCCCGTATAAACAACCATAGGCTGGCGTTTCTTCGGTTTCTCCTCCTTTCTAGGCCGATCTTCATCATCGTCAGAATCACTGTCCGATTCTTCGCTCGCGGATTTTGTCTCCCACGACGATTTCGGAGGCTCACCTTGACGACGACGTTTTTTGCGCAATTCATTCCTATCATTCGCCAAACCTATCTCTAGAAGCTTCTCTTTTATTACTTTCTTCGATCTCTTCACCGCGAGAGCGTCGTGGATCGTGTCGACTGGATCTGTACAAAAAGTTCATGAATTAGATCAACTCCCACGAAGAAATCGACGAATGAAAATTTCATTTTTTTAACAGACAACCGCAGTACCTTCGTCTTCTCTCACTTTTTCCCAAAGTTCAGTCAGTTGGGCAATTTCATCTTCGGACCATTCTTTTGGCGCACGTTTCTGTACCGCAGTCTTCGTAGATTTCGAATTCACCACGAGGCACATCTCTTTTAGCTTTTTTATGACACCCCGACGCGTACGATTGTCGCTGATCAAATTTTCTAATATCCAGTCAACCAAATCTTAAAAAAAAACACACGCAATTTCCCAGAATTAGAATTGGTCCGATTCTTATGGGCATTTTTTTTTTGGGCATCAGTGGTTCATGAATTGTCATCGGAGCTTTCCAAATTTTCAAAGAATGGAAAAATTTATATTCGACTGTCTCTCGTTATCGTGTAACATTTTGGACAACCATGTCAGGGAAAAACTGTTGTCGAAATATGAATTTTGCATGATCCATTGATTTTCAAATTTCACTATAACGCAGTGCATTTTAGCTCATGTATTTTTTTTTTTTCGCGTCTCACCTTGCGTATAATTCTTCGTTTGATGTTCCATGAACAACGTGCGCAATTCATCTTCCTCGGCTTCTGACCAAAGCACGCGTGATTCTTTAGAATTGGCGACAACGTCATATCCTTCGGTCATTTCCGTGACCTCGCGGCTGTTTTTCCAGAATAGTAATTCCATGTATACCTTCGGATTCCTTTCGGCGACATCAGCAAATTTCCGGATCATGTATATCGCGAATTTCTGTAACTCCTGAGGAGAAAAAAATAGGTTGGTGTTTTTTTTTTCCGATGGCTGGGCCTGGTATTGAATTAACTTTTGAGCTCTAACCTTGTGCCGCGACGATTTCGAATCAAGAATCTTTTGGAATATTCTGAATATCGAAGCTTGAAATATCATTCCGTACATGTTACAGTCCCAGGCGATGCGGTGAAGCATTTTGACGATGTAATGATTCAGTATGTCGGAATTTTCATCAAATTGTCGTAGGAGCAAACTCATCGATTTAACGATTTTAACGTTGGCGAATCTGTCGAACGAAAAATATAGAACGAGTTATTGATTGAATGTTAAAACAAGTAAATGATCGATCTGTCGTTTCTCCCTCTCTCGGCCTCCCTCCCTCTCTTTCGTGCTGACTTGGCCGAGAGAATTTTTGTCGCTCTCATCGTTTCTCATAAAATACCTTCGTAGAAACTCGTCAAAGTTGAAATTCGTTTCCTCGACAGTCCTACGGAGGTTTTCCTCCTCGAGTTCTTCCTCTCCGTCGTTTTCGTCCTCAAACTCTTGCTCCTCCTCCGGTTTATTATCATCACCCTTCTCCCGTTGCTCCTCATTTCCATAATCGATATCTGTCGGAAAATTGCATAACATCGAATGAAAACGTGCTTTCAATAAAGTCCAAGATACACACTAGTAGCCTGGCAGATTGAACGAAAATATAATTCAATTTACGGGCAGTGAGCAGGGTGAGAGGTAGACAGGTGATACAAAAAAAAATGTATAAAGAAAGAAAAAAATGAAGACAATATAATACAGTGTCAAGATGAAAAATTCTTTCTCCGTTGGTCCATGCGCGCATCTCAGGTTTGTTTGTACGCGTGCGCCCGCGAACCCCTTATCGAATTGGAGAGAGAAAGTACGTGTGTACGTAGGCCATAGTGTATAGGTCGATGAACAGAAAGTTGGGTGGCGGGGGCGCAGGGACATCAGTTCCAGAGGACTCTCGGGGTCCATGGCAGGATACGCGCATATTAAATTGCTCCAGTGTGTTATGTGTGACGCTACGAGCTCGGGAATCCAAGGGACAAACTTGCTTGCTTAGAGACTCGATAAAACTCTTTTGTTTATTTGGCTCGGCATGAAAATGTGCAGAACAGATGGTGAATCGGGAAATATTTTATCGTACGAAATGCGCGTTATCGAAAATCCGAGCGACTTGGAGAGTGACACGTGAATAGGGCTGCTCGGTGTGATGTGGCAGAGGCTGTCCCTGGCGCTTCTTCTCGTCGCCTCGATGGCGAGGAGCAGTAGCAGCAGTGGCTCAACTTCCTGTCCGCTAAATTGTCAGTGTATTGTTCTCGACAATTCTCAGCTGGACGATGAATTTCCTAACAACAAAAACAATAGTTGGTTGGAGGCACGATGCAGTGGTGTTCCGGAGCTCGAATCTCTGCCAAAAAACATGCAGAGCCTCGTCATCAGGGACACGAGCAACGAGGCTAAAATAACGAGGCTGGTACTTGATCTTCAGAATTGTGCAAACCTCACATTACGTAAGCTTGCTTTCGTTAATTGTTCTCTGACAAATTTCAACCTGACAGTGAGTAGATTCTCCAAAGATTTCCTTGTGTCTCTCAAACTATCGGACAACGAAATAGTCGACGTTGAAGAATTAAAAATCGTGGATAGAAGGCTTCTTGGTGAACTCGATCTCACCGGGAATCGTTTGACTCGCGTAAGATCCGAAGCTTTCATTAATTATGGAGAACTGTTGAAACTGAATTTGCGACGAAATTCGATCGGCGCGATTGAAAAGAACGGGTTTGCGGGTTTGGATCGTCTGGAGAGCCTCGATCTTTCGGACAATCGTTTGGTCAGCCTGGCCGAAGATACTTTCGTACCGTTGTGCTATTTGAAAAGCTTGAACATCAGTGGAAACAGACTCGGTGTTTTGGGTGAAGAGTGGTTCGACAATCTTGGAGGTTTTCGTAATCTCGAGCTCGAAGATCGTCACCAGTTGCGTCAACAACCGGAAACGAGCAGCCGGAGCGAGGATATCGAGCTTTCGTTGGTACTGGGAAGCCTCCAAAGATTGGAAACGATAGACGCGTCACGTATAGGTCTCGAACGTGTACCCTCGGCTCTAACGAGATCCGTGAGGTTTCTCAATCTCGCTGGTAACAGACTGACGATTATACGTGGCGGGGATTTCGACAGTTATCCATTATTACGCGTTCTCGATCTCTCGTACAATTTCATAAGTGTCGTGGAGAACGATGCCCTGGGGCGTCTCGAGATCCTAGAAAAACTCGATATCGCCGGTAATCGTTTGCACGAATTACCGCAGAGTCTTCCTTGCGGTCTGCGTGAATTAATCGTGAATGAAAACTTTATCCTCAAACTGCGCAGACACGATCTAGAAGCTTTAACCAAATTAGAGAGTTTAATTCTCAATCAAAACAATATTAGCGAGATTGAGGAAGGATCGATGTCACAACTGTTGCTCCTCAACGAACTCGACATATCGAACAATCCGATAAAGCAATTACCAGCTGATACTTTCGGTGGCCCGGGTAATATCGTTACTTTGCGTATGTCCTTTTTGGTCTCGCTTCAATGGGAACGTGAGAAACGCGCTGACATGGCTTTTCCACTACCAGCACCGGAGAAACTCGTATCCCTTGATCTTACCGGAAGTCCTCTTCTCGCAGCTCAATTACTCGCTGACGAGGCTGCTCTCTCGGCTTGCAAGAGTCTTCGTCGTCTGGATCTCACTCGTACCAATCTCACGGAGCTTAGATCTGATCTTCCTTATTTGCTGCCTCAATTGAAGACTCTTGGGCTCTCGGACAATCGATTAATCTGCGAAGCGGATGAAAATCGAATCAACTGGCTGGCGAGATGGATCAGAGAGCACGAGGAAATTCTGCCATCTGGAGAGTGCACATTTCACAATGGCACTCGAGCCATACTCGCTCAATTGCCGCTACCGGGTATGGAATCAACGACCACGATGACGACGACTGTTCGGTTGGAAAAGGACCTCAACGGGGACATTCCCCGCGTCCTCGACGACTCTCGAGGGCCTTCGGAGCAACGAAGACTCACCACAGCCCTCGGAGCACATCCAGGAATCCTCGTTCTCGCTGGTGCCGCTGTCGGTGCTTTGGCTCTCGCAATCAGTTTCGTCATCTCACGAAAACGAGCACAAACCAACGCGGAACTTCTCGAAAATTTCGAACAACGTCGACCCATCATTACAGAGCTCTGGTGAGCTCGTTTTTCCGACTCGTGTCATACACGCTAAGACGCTTTCAGAACATCAAACGACACACTACGTGACAATAAATGTACGAGTTGATCGCGTGTACCCTCTCTTATACACGAGTTAAACATTTAAATAAACACGCACACGTACACTAACTTCTAGACAGTACGAAACTGTATTCTCTACAGCTCCACTCCATACCAAATCTCCTCTCAAACATCTCGACACAAAAAAAAAAAACATTGATCCGCAACGATAATCTTGTCGTTGCGTATCGATGCCGGTAATGGCTCGAATATGGCTCAATTTTCTTTCCGCATTTTCCCCAAACTCTCTAGTAGATTTTTATTCAATAACATGATCGGCGGATATGTGTAATTCATCCCTAAGACTAAAAACAACCCTCAAGTAGAATTTTGGTATTCTGCGAATATTAGAGTGGAGCTGTAAGGAGTAGATTTGCTGTATTGGCCAGAGACACACAAGAATGCTCGCATGAAGAAACATATTGAGTGCTTGAGGCACCGATGATACGGAGTTGCCAAAAAATAAAAAGATAAATCTACACTAAAACAGTAAAATAAAATCTCAGAGTACAGATTAATAATAATGAGCGATAATTTTTATGATAATAATGAAGAGACTAGATATTATCTTTCGTAAATTAACCCAGTGTCAAGCTACGATTACGTTAATAAACCGTTGTACAAAGGTAATTTTTCGATATTTATTATCCACATGAAACTTTCTCTTGTCAACTCACCCACTCCGAGCTGAGCAAAAAATATCTCTCGCAGCGCCAAAAACTCTTCCTCCACGGGAATGTCCGGTTTACCAAAACAGTCGTTTTCCGGCCATACTTCTCTGAAAGTTAAAATACCAAATTCGCCCTTTGTTTGCATTTTCTTCTTACTGGGGCTTACAAAGCAAACCCTTCGGTCTCGACATTTCCTTCAAATACAATGGTAACTTTTCTTTCGCTCGCTTTACTCAAAATTGGTATTTTTTGCACTTTTCATGAAATCAAGAAAAATTATTACAATTGAAGCTGCTCGGAAAAATTGCTTTAACGTGTTCCATTTTGTGCTTTATAATATGTCTCAATACCGAACAATCGGTGGAAACGTTTGAATACGTGGCGCAATTTACGATGGAGAAAAAAAGCGAATTAACACGTGTATTTTAATTAAAATTCAGAAGCCTTTTTGTTTTTTTTCTGTTCTTTTTTTTTGTGGGGCCGTCTAGACGGTTTCGCTTTAAAATTCGCGTACACCTCCATTAAGGGCTTCCCCGAGGTACATACTTTATTTGCATAGTGGTTATAATCGTTAATTACCTCGACGCACGCAGTAGTCCGACCGCCCGTTCAAATTCCCTTTTCCGAAGCAATATTTGTATTTTCTTCATAGCCTCGCTTTTCTGTTGGTCTATTGGAATTTCGAGGGTCGCATCGAACGGCACAACTTCGGGTATTGTACCCTCTCTCATGACGGCTGATATTTCCGGCGCTGCCTCGTCCCAAATCTCCTCCAACGATTTCACCGGCAACGACGTCGCTTGTGACACTTCCTTCCGACGTTTTTTCCCTTTTCCTTTCGCTCTCCTCACCTTTTTCTTCCCGACAAACAACGTACGCGTACGCCGGCAAAATTCTTTCAACATTTTGAGGAATATGTGGGCTGTCGTCAACAGATCGACCAAATATGCTCTGCCAGGAAATTAATCAAGCAAACGTTATTAACGAGATAACAAAATCGATCGATTTTTCACAAATATTACGAAAAACACCTTTTTTTCAAAAGTATTTCTTTAGCACCCAATGAAACGGTGAAAAACAAAAACTCCTTATTGAAATGAAATATTTTTTTCCTACGGGGTGTCCCGCGACTATTTTTGGAAAATGTAAATTCGAGCGCCCGAGAGTTTGGAAATTGCCGAAGGATTCGAAAACGAAGCCAAGCTCGGGAGGATCAGTTTTTTAGAGCATGAAATCTGCCAAATGGCAGTTTTTTACCTCCAACAGTTCAGTCCTGAGAGCTGATCAAACTAATACCAGGTTCACGAGGCTCATGGAGCGAACTTTTCAAAGCCATTTACTCGATCCCTTTTCGGAAGCAAACTATCCGCGATAGAAAAATACCGGCACGAGCTTTTATGTAGAAAAATGTATGCTCTACAACTTTTGTTTCATCAACTTTTGCTCTCTCTCCGTCAGTTACAGCGAAACGAGTGATAAAAGAACGCGTCATCTCCAAAGTTATTTCAAAAGGATTCAGAATTCAGTTACTAGACATTCCAACATGAAACTCCGTGAGTAAACTTGGTTGTCATGGGGAAATTCACTTTTCAAACCATCCCCTATAGAACACCCTGTTCATACACCCCTCCGTCACTTTTCTCGAAAATAAAATCGCGGTCTAATTTTTCAATTGAAGCTTCTGACATACCTGGACATTTTAATATCATCGTAATGGAGCAGCTGGAACAAAATGGTCTCGCGATATTCCGGAACGTAGAAAACGTTGCTCTTGATAATTGTGCTCGATTCTCTGACGCTCTCGTCACTCGCGGTATCCATAGCAGCCAGAGTATTCAACAATTCTTGATAAGCTTTCACCGCCAAATGCAGCCTTTTCGACCAGACCGGAATTTTCTTTTTATCGGTTATCATCATCTCGTAATAATGCTCCATCCGCGTTTGCACGAGATGAAATACTTCGGTCGATATGGTCTCGCTATTAAAATATAACAGGTAAAGTTTGAAGCGAAACCATTATTCGAGCTAGAATCGCGGAGGGAAAATAATATGAAAAACTACTACCCTGATATCATTTCGCCCCTCTGAAAGAATTTAACTAAGAAATAGTCATCTTTAATTGACACTTTCTTCAAAGTGGCGGAAACTTTGAAATTTTTCTTCAAATTTTCGCCCAATTTCGGATTAAAAATTACTTCGTGCTTGCTAAAATCTCTCAGGACGCGATGTGGTACGAGGAAACTATAATTTTCTCTTTGCGAATGGACGATTTTTGCATACCCCACGAATTTCACTTGGAACTTGTAATGGCGATTGAATTCCATAAAAAACCGCATAGTCCAGAGGTAGTAGCTCGCATCAGACGCGATACCAAAATCGCCACCGTTAATGCACGATCGAACATATCGCATGACCGGGTTATAAGCACCGTTTAGAAACTCGACCGAAAACTCTTTGAGAAATAAACGAACACTGAGAGCCGATGTCCGCTCTGCACGAGAGTCACTCATGGGAGTTTTCTTTTTTGATTTTTTTACTTGAACCTACAAAACACACAGAAACGATTTTTAAACATCCAGTTGTTCCAAATTGAAATTCACATTTTTCTACCTTTTGCTGATTGAACTCGAGGGCCTCCAACTTCTGATAAGGCTTGTGGCATAAAAGTTGATTATTGCCAATTGCCTTCATGTTTTGAATCACAAAAGTTCCACCGAATCGCGAATGTCTGCAGGATTTCAAAATTCAATCATATCAAATTCATAGCAATTTTAATCGACGTTGAAAATTCAAATCCCGAAATATTTTTGACATAACACTAACTCGAGTATTTATCATAGAACTACAAACCCGGGTAGCGATCTACATCGGGGGAGCTTCGAAATGCCTTTCTAAGTCAATTTTCGAGCCCTTCTAGGTGTTTAAATCAATTATTCATCAACATCGCCAGTGCAAAACATCGCCATTCCCTTCGGTATAAAGAAACAAAAAGATTCACGTACTTATAGGTCAAATTACTGCTGCTACCACGATTTTACGAACAAGAAACCCGTGGAGCAAATATTTACCCCAGTTTGTAGTTTAAAGGTGAAAAAAGGGTTTGTAGTTCTAAGCTCAACATTAATATCGTATGATTTCGAATTTTCATTCGCAGGCTCCGGAAATTTCATAAATTTTAGTCTTGGAAGCAAATTTTTCACCGAAATAATTGAACGTTCTAGAATCTTTTATGAAAATAACAAACAAACGCACCGGGAACCTGAATATTTTTTCATTTTTTCCATCCTCTCTTTAATCTCCTTATCTCTGATGACCAGCAATTTCGCAGAATCTTCGTCCTTCTCAGCGCTGCTGCGTTGCAGACCAGCAGCTGCCAGTTTTTTCGGACACTGTTCTCTCAACATGAGCGCTATAATCTTTCAATAAAAAGATTATTAACGAGGTACTAAACGATCAAGGTTGATGAAAAAATTTAATATCGACGAGTAAGGTACCTCGAGAACTTGAATGTGGTACTGTTGCTCCGATGCATTACTTGCAAGAAATAAAAGCATGTCAACGAGCCCCGACGTGTGGAGAGCGAAAAGTACCTGCAACGATCACACCTAAAGATATCCACCACGTTTCACCGCGATCTCAAAATTTCTTACAAGAGCCCAAGAAAACGAGAATACACTCCTTGTTCGTTGAGAAACAAAAAAATCCATTTGATTCGAAAAAAAAAACTATTTTTAGTGAGAAAGCCCACAAAATCTCCGGAAGTGATTATTTCTGTTTTTTAATGACAACAATTTTTCTAGTCCGCAGTTTCCACACATTTATACCTCATCGTGAACCGTCACATCGTTTTCAGTTCGTATCTCATTGTCATTGGGTGGAACTTGGAGGACGTTTCGTATGAGAGTCAAAATTCTCTCGATTATTATTTCGTTTTCCTCGCCCCTTTCGGATGGATCCTTAATAAGAAATCATGAAAATACATCATTTTGGCAATCAAAATTCTCCAATTTTGTCTTCTAATTTGCTGGCAATCAAAGAACATGCGCTCGACAAAGAAATTTCAGGAATTTGTTCATTTCTTTTGGTCTTTACCTTACTCAAAATTTTCGAGTCATAAAAAATTGTCAAATGACTGTATCTCAAGCCTCAAGTGAGAACAAAAATATTTCAAAACATTACCGTGTTGAGAATGCTTTGTAGGCGCTGTCCGACCACCGACCATACACGATCATCGGCAAAAGCAAATTTGTAACTTTGTAAATAAATGATCAATTGCTCATAAGTGTTGCGATTAGTTTTTTCCGATGGCAATTCTTCATTGTAGACCATCAAGGCAGGACTGGTCAAGTTAATGAGAAGCCTACGACGGGAAACAAAAAAGTCATTGAAAATTGAAAAAAAACCACTGTTAGATAATTAAACAAATTCTTTTCGACGGTATGCGAACTTAACGAGCAAATAAAGTTAATTAAAACATATTTTTCAGAAATGCTGACCATGCAAACGTCGATAGACCATCTTACCGCAAAAGGACATCCCATAATTCCTTCTTGTCGTAATATTGGACAAAAATTTTTTTTAGATCCGTTTCCAGCAATTTGGCGTGCCCGAGATATTGCCTGACGGTGTGGGATTCATCGTCACGTTTGAGATATTTGATCAGATCCTTGATGACATCTGGCGTAAATAATTAGGATTCAATAATTAATGTCTATCTAAATTATATCGAAATATCGTATTTTTTATCCTTTTCAAATAGTCATATAGTCTTTGCAGGGTCAAGATAATCAGCAATGGAAAAGTATTGTTGAATTTATTATTGCAAGATATTTGGTGCTTATGGAAAAAGGAACGATGAAGTGTCATTTTACCTAAAGAGTGAGACTGCAGTCGATAATTGTTGCCACAATTAAATCCGAGAGCGGCACAAGTAGCAGCAAGTTCCGCAGATATTGCGTCGGCCATAGTTTTTTCTTATTTTTCCGGATATTTTGGGAACGTAAATTAAATGTCTTTCCTAGGAAGATTTTACATGAACAAAATTATAACGATATTCCACGCCATTCCATGTTTAACCTAAAAACTGACTACGCCGGTACTTCCATTGCCCGCAAAGAATTCACTGGACTGAATGAAGAGTCTTTTTTATTTGTTTTAACCGCGAATTGCCTCTTCCGACGGGATTTGATGCTGCCGTTTGATCACAAATTTGTATAATTTGTGTGTACGAGAAACGCAAAGGTTTGTTTTTCGTAACAGTAAACACAGCTGACGCGTGGAGTTTCCCGCGCGCTTTCTGCGCAAGTCAGTTATCCTATATTTTCCGCAAATACAACACATGTATATACACAAAGCTTTACATTTCAATCGTCGCGGTGATCAGTACCAAGAGGATGTACGTAGTGCACTTCACTGAGAATGTTAATGAATAGGAAAACAGCGTATAAAGTAAAAAGAATATATCCATAAGAACGACGAGCTAAAAATCCACTTATATTCAAATAAATCAGCGATGCTGTAAGGGAAGCCAATAGAAAGGTAAGACATCCAGGCATCATGTCACTGGTGCGAATTTTTGTGCGGTAATTATCGTGACGAGCGGCTGCCAATGCCCAGGACAATCCAAGTCCTAAAAGTGTGTTGAAGAGAGGTCCACCAAAACAGGCCGAATAACCCATTCGTGGGAAACCTCGTCTTGCTACTGCTACGTTCGATATCAAGTCTGCACAAATGTAACAATCACCATTATTATAACTTTTTACTGTTCACCCACTATGTTTTTTTTCCCAAGTCAAATCGTGGCTCCATGAGGTTAGGATCACTCTATAGTATATCTTCCAAACATTGTCAACCAAAAAACGATGAATATTGGGATTTCATAAAAAAACAAGTGACAAATTATGTCTCCAAAAATGTTCTTACGCCTCTTTTCATTCCACTAAACAAATGAAAAAAAAAAAAAAAAATTTCGGTGACCTTGCTATAGAAATATGTTTGGAAAATCGAACTCACCCCCTATACTGTTGCCCCAAGCTAATAGAGTTATTCCGAGCATGGCATCGGTGATTCCACTGGCGTATCCGAAACATTGAAGAACGGCCATCACCTCGTTCGCGATAATGTACACGATCAGCATAGCGGACCCGAAGCCCAAAAACGCGAAGGCCTGATTGCCCATATTCAATTATTTTTCGATAAACGAACTATGACGATGATGTTTCGGCATATCCAATAAAATATAATGATCATAATTTTTCGGCGATATAACGATATAAATTAGGATGGTATTTCGAGCAGAAAGATTTTTCATGAAATAAAAACACTTACGTTGTGATACTTGGGACACTTCTCGCTATCAGTTTTCATGAAAACAAAAACAGCCACAGCAACGCCCAAGACAAGAGCCAAAGCAAGAATTGGGATCGGCCCAGCAAACACATGCCACACTACGAATTATCGTTCATCACAGTAAATTCAATGACGATCAAAGTAAAAAAATGTTTGCATTGACCCTAGAAGGGTAACCTTATTTTTTTTTACTTATTCCGACAACCTAAAATCATAAATGACCTGAATTTTGGAAAATTAATATCTGCGGTAAAATTTAACAAAAAGAGTTCAACTTGGGCTCATTATTTTCGGAGGCAGGAAAGGCGCTCGATGTAAAGCCTTTTGGGGTCGTTTTTGACCCCCAGGTCACCGTTCTAGGGTTAAGTTAGTTGTCCCGCTACAGTCTTTCGTGAAAAGTTGACGCTCCCCTCGTGATCCAATCCGCCACGAAGCCGCAGGGAACAATGATGTCGTAGTAATGTTCGATAATTTATATTCTCTCCGTGCATCGATATTACCTTCCAATTTGATGAGAGCGAGAATCGGAGAAACGACCAGTTGGATACAGTTCAACAATTTAGACCATCCTCTTTTTCCTGCGGTCTCGTTTACGACGGGAATGATACATTGAAGGACAAACGTGACGGGTGCTCGTAGTACGAGGATTATTTTGACAGGGATATTAGCGTTCGACCAATCTTGAAGATTTATGGGATTGATGTCGTAGAGTAATTCTCGAAATAGCCCTTTCGGACGATGTGACGTGGCTTCCTCGTCGGGTGATTGTTCCGCTATCACAGTATTTCCCGTCGGACCAGCCATTCTTTTTTTCATTGCTAATTCCGCCGCTATGGCAACATCTGCAGGAAAACAACGTACATAAAGCTCAGTTCGACACAATAGTATTTGTCCTGTGCAATTCGCCACTGAAGCAACTCTCATTTAGCAATAAAACAAAATAATCATTTATGCGTAAATTTTGATGATTCGGCACCAAATTCAGGGCCGAAAAGATTATTAACGTTCTTCCACGCCTATCGCCGTAACGGTTGCAGTTAGAGCAAAACACCATGGAATGAATCTTGTATATCAGAAAATTTCCCGCAAAAAAGCTCCTGAAGACATTTTTCTATTTTCAATAGTTTAACCTTGAGAACGCAGGGAAATGAGACGGGAGACTCGCTTCTTAAGGCTCATGTTTTCGACTTATTGTTGAAATTTCTAGCGAAAAAATTTACCCTGAGCCCCTCAATGGCAATAGAAATGTATATAGAGGTTCATTTCTTTACCGAGTTTCGCTCGAAGACTGTAAGCACGAGATCGAAGGGCAAGTCCTGCGCTTGGACGTCTGTCTGATCGTTCGTTACCAGTTCGATAAGCGACGTAAGTTCTCAAAAGTTCCGGGTCTTGCAAACGTGGAATTCTTCCTGTAAATCACGGGGAGACAAAATCAATTCCTCATCAAAAAGTCGTTAAATATTTTCAAATAAATTCAATCCTCGTTTGATTAATCATGTGTATTAATCGCCGAGGCATTCACAGACCCCAAATGAACGATACCTTTTTGTTTCTCTTCTCTATTCTCGTATATCTGCATTCCGACGACAACCACGAGAAACATTATGTAAATGAATATAAGACCTGGCGAAGTAAATTCAAGAGAAAACGAAAATTAATTTTTTCCCCTCGAAATATATCACCGAATATTTTATAATTATCGTGATTCATTGGCTTTTTCGAAGAATGATGTTCCTAATTGTTAACGCGTTTAGTTTTCACGGTCGATTATTTTAGTCATCCATTAAATTGCAATCGAATTTTTTTCACGCAATAAAAAGCACAAAATCGGAATATTTCGACTTTATCTCGTGAAAGTCTCGGAGGAACTTACTTAGAGCTTCCCAAAGGTGAATCATTTCATCCTCGCTCACATAGCTTATCCAGGATACGGCGATAATGTAGAAGCAACAGTCCCTCGTGAAAGGATTGAAGGGAATGCGACAGGGGGAAACAAGGATAACGGAGCCTGCTATTATCGCAGTAACAAATATTCCCGCGCCTATTAACTCCGTGAACATAATTATGATTTCACGCTCGTCGGACACTAGGGACGTGAATATGTCGGGAGCTCCGTTTCCAAATGCCAGGATCGTAACTCCAGCAATGTTTTCCGAGAGATGCAGAACTTCGGCGATTACGCTCAACGATGGGCAAAAGCTGGATTTCGGTCCAAATAAACAATAGCAAATGCACGACACCAATTCTTGTGCAAAGCGAAAGGCAATATTTTCCACGATCGAGAATTCAGTAAATTCAAAATAATTCAAAGACTCGAAAGAATCTCAACACCAACGACAAAGAAAAAATAAACTTGACGTCCAACGTCTTTGTTACACTCACAAATTATCGGCGGTAGTGCCAAGAATAAGAAAGAGGTAAAGCAGCCAGACAAAGTTGAAAAAAAGGCCAACTGCGAAGAAGGCTTTTCCATTGAAATAGCAAAACAGTAGTTGAGTGTATTGCAGTATAGAGTCCGAGGAACAATATTCCTGTTTCTTAACCCATTCGCATCGATCCTCAGGTGCTAAGTACCAAACGTACGAGCAATCATTCTGTAACGAACAAAAAAAAAAACAAAAAAAAAGTAGAAAAATAAGAGATAAAAAAAAAGTTAATCAAAATTCGATAATTCTGCCTCAGGGCAAAAATAAAATGGAAGCGAATAAATAGGATTTACCTCCCGAATTTGAAAGCCCCCATATTTCGGTACAGCTCCGGAGGCTTCAGGCATTTCCACTGTGACACTCCCTCTTATAACCAGCAAAATTCATACAAACCTTGACAGCAGTCAATCACCTTTGATTTTCAATTTTCTACCAAAACAAAAATATAACAACCTCAGTGAAAAAATCCAAAATAGAGAATTTTATAAATGCTCGTATAATATAAATAGTCGATAATTCAATAATCGTGTAAATAACGTTATGTAATAATGATTTATTAACTTATTATTTCTCACATACAATAGTATTATGCGTGAACAATCAAATATTTTATAAACAAAATTTACAAAATAAGATTCGAGTCTTTACAACTAAAAGCTACTAGTAGTATTAGTTACGGATCACATAGCTTTTATACTTGTATATAGTATTTTATTTTATTTGTATTATGATGAATGTTTTTTTTTTTGTCGTTTTCATTTTTTGCCTGTTATGTTATAATATCGACGAACGCAAAACACAAATGGTGCCCGCGAAGGTCCGACACTATTCTTTCATTTGATGCTCTCTACTATCTGTCTCCTCGGCTCCTATTATAAATATATATTTCTATATGTACATACACGAGTATATGGATTAATATTAAATTCGCATCCATGCACAGATCTTAGTAGGCGTACATATATAAATATATATGTATAAATTCGTATATAAATATTGGACTAAATGCTATTCAGGATTACACAGATTACGATCCGCGTAATCGAGCAGGACATGATATATCAATGGGAGGGTTTGGGCCAGGGCTAAAAGGATAAGTTTGAGGACATTTTCGTTATTTTCTTGCCTTTTTTCTTCTTCTTCTTCTTCTCCTCCTTTCCAGATACATACTAATAGTATAATACATTCATAAAAATTCAACTTCTCTATGTGTGTAAATATAAAATTATCATCTCTTAATTCTTACACCGCTGACAGTTGATATATAATATGTATAATTGCGTATCGATTAAACGAATCACTCCTCGAATATAATATACATGTATGTACGTCTCTTTTACAGATGCATCCTCGCGTCATCAACATCAATAATTATACTATTTATTTATTTTTATATTTATTTTTTTTCCTATAAAAGTGTGGATATTTGTTTTTTTTTTTTCACGCCAGTTTGTTGTTGTTCTCTTCAATTATCTTTCAGTTCAAGTATTTTCTAGAGATAAACAACGAAACGAAGGTTATAACGAATGATGGAAACGAAGTGTAACCAAGTGAACAACTTATATAGGCCAAGCACTGCAAATTGTTGCATTCTTTCAATGTTTTTTCACTTTTTTTTCAATGTAAAACTCGATTCACGCTCCTTGGTTAGGGATTTTTTGCAAATTTTTCAAGCCGTGCCTTTTTTACTCGATTAATTGCTGAGGGAAAGAGAGTTCTTATCAATAAAGTGAAGAGTACTCGAGGCTGAGAGGAAATAAAAAGTTTCTTGGCCTAGTTCCTTGCTCGTGCCAATAAACACGAGTTCAGTTTTTGATTTATGTGTATATTTTTCTTTTATTTTTAATACGCTTTTATTTGTATAGTTTCCCGGAGCTTCACACTCCCGGGCCTGTCCGACAAGGTCACTCCGCAATTATACCGTGCCTCCTTCCTTTTGTTTTTTTTTTCTCGCTTTTCGTTGATGATCGGCTCGCTCTGGCCATCCAGTGATACTTTTGATGCTCGCTAGTAATATATATCGTTTTATTGTCCGTCATTCATCATATATGTGTGCTTTCTTCTTCCTTCTTTTATTTTAATTCGTTTTATACACCTCTGGCCTACGCTTGCTTCTCACATCGCTTCTCTCTCGTTCGACTAAAAATTAGTAGTGCATAAGCAACAAATTTCGGTCGAACTAATAATTTACATCGTTCCTTTTGATCCAAGCTAATGAAAAATTGATCAAGAGAAAAATGTCTTTGAACTTGAAAAACTAACAGAAAACATTCCTCGATTCTTTGATTTTTCTATCGTCTATCAATTTTATATTTTTATTTTATAAGTTTGCTATACAATATTCCCAAACGCTTATATCAAATCTGCGCTCTCCAAAATGCAATAATTTCCATTCGCTTCCTTTACAGCATTAATTTACAATTAACCAGAGCACAATTGTACCGAACAACTTTTCCAGACAATAATTACATCGGAAAACAACTTTTTTAAACATTAACCATACCGGCAGCAAACAACTCTCTTACGAAGCATAACTTCACCGGAACTCAACCTTTTTTTTCAATAATATTCGAGAGAAATAATTTTCGAGAGCATTTTCCCTTTTTTTTCTAGTCTCAGATATTTTTTTCATCAATACGTAATTGTTACGAATTAGAAAATTTAAATAGTATTACTGCGATAGCTGCCAAGCAGTTTCCTTCAAATGATTTCAAGAGGAACCGTCGAATGACTCGTTTGAAGAGAAAATCGTTGCGAAAAACTCATGAACGTCAAAAATTCGTAATGGTCGCGGTGAATCCTAGTCCCGAATCCACCGATTGATACTTTCTTCAGAAAAATATAATTTTTTCATTGTGGCGGGTCTTGCCGTGTGTTGGTTTTCGTGTATGATATTATGTTTTTACATATATGAGGGTGAACATGTAGAGTTACTATATATATTTATATATATACGGGATAAAGGAGATATTTCGACAAATGATTTGTTACTCGTACATATTCGTAAGTGGAAAACTAGAGCCAATAACGTCGATGAGTTTTGAGGTTATAATAATTAACGCTGTAGGCCTATATGCGTATAACTCGTAGAGAGTATCGGATAGAGACTTGGAAAACATCAATAGCCCACAGTACCGCATTCACATTATCATTATTTCCTTTCTCACATTATTTATTATTTCATTTTTTCATTTCCGTCTTTAGAATAGTTGTGCGAGGTAAATACGGAGTCCGAATGTATTTTATACAAATATGACTATTTGTTTGTTTGTTTTTTTCGTTGGAAGTGATGTCTTTGTCAGTCAAAGATACAAACAATAATAAGAGCAATGATAATGTTAAATTGTAGCTATTGGTCTTGTCGGTGCACAATTTCCCAGCTCCTATCGGCCAGAACAGGAACTATCCCGCGCAGGGGTTACGGCCTGTGTGTAAGCACAGCGAGATTCCCGCAGTTGTCACGACGAGATGGTGTCTCGACCGGAAGGATGAATATTTACTTATTCAAACGTGTGAAATCTTGTGAATCTGTGTTGTGTGTGTTTTTTGATTGAATTTCCTTTGCGGCAACTCGATCGGACGAGAGGGAACCTCAAAAGCGTATTATTTTGAGGTTTTCCTACGCGTCCCATCATCTACACTGTTTTTTGAAAGGCCGGGCAGCAGGCGGCGATTCCGTGGAACGTACGACGTGATGCTGCTTCGCTGTTGTACGTTTAGGAGTCTGCTCGACGGTGATGACGTCGCGATTCCTCAGAGAGCCACCGCTGCTGCTGATCGGCATCGCCTTCCCAACAATCCTCGTATTTCCTGCCCCTTTTTTCATTATTTTCCTTGTTTTACCCGAAGAAGCAAGACACCGACGTCGCCCCCCCGATGGCTTCTCGCTATATCTGTCTAGCTCCGCCATTGCCTCTTGAATCGCATTTTCCAATTGCATGTTCAATTTACGACTTCTATAAAAGACAGGTGAATTTTTCGTTTCAAATTTACACGATATTATACAAAATTCATCGAGATTTTTGTTTTTTTTGTTTTTTTTTTAAACTTTTCCCACAAATATCAAAACATTCTCTCCTTTTAATTCATTCAGTTATGTATTTTTCACTTAAAAAATAAATATATATGTGCTGTGCGTGCGTGCGTGCCAACGCGTGTTCGTGTGGTATACTCTCTGCTGCTACGACTACATATTTACACAATTCTAAACGACAGCGAGGGGGACGTTTCTGGGACTAATTCGTCACGGTTTTTAGTTTCAATTTCTTACCAAGATTTGGAAATATATTATTAAAGGACGTTGTGAGTTAATGCGTTTACGTTTTCCCTCGTTAACGAAGTCATAGCACTAATATCCATTACCGAAATCACTTGATCATCACCGTGGTCGGTGATGTACCGGCTGAGGCTTTAGTAAACAGAATTCCGCTCAATCCCCAACAAACACAATAGTCGTTACAGCGATACTCAAGCGGATTGTTAGACGGTCCACGATTTCTGTTTTGGCAACAGCAACGAGAAAACTCTTTTGGAAATGTGAGGAAGTTTACGAAACGGATTACGTTTCCCTCTGGCGTGACGGTGGAGAATCATGAGAAGGTGAAAAATTCAAAGCGTTAGGGATCCGGTACTAATAACTTCGTAAATCGATCGTGACCGGTGGACACACCGAAAGCGACTCTCAAAGAAAAAGAAAGACCCTTTTTTCTCCTGCTTCTTTCGGCAAAAACCAAAACCCTTTTTTCGGTATAATTCCTCGAATCGACTCAAAGTAAATCGAACGGACAAAGATGGTCGTTTGCCAGGTCCTGCAAATGCACAGGATTGTCACGTAACCCGCGACAGTCACAGGTGACTCGCTACTGTCGAATTTATTCATTTTTCGTGTGTCACACAGGGGTAATCGTAATAATAATAATAATAATAATAATGAAAGGGAATTATCGCCTGACATCGAGAAGCAGCAAAAGTTACAGCGATCGGGTATGGCCTTGAATTTTACACGTGAAATGTAACGGGGTGCTATTCGACTGGTTCGTAACATCGAAACAACATGCATTGTATTTCTATCACGTACTAATAAACAAATGAACCATCGGAAACACAAATATCTACAAAAACCGAACCCTAAATAATTCCCGTAGGTTGGCGAAGCCCTCAAAGTGTTAAAAGTCTGACACCAAATACGCGCCGTTAAAATTCCATCTTCGATCATTCTAATTCGCATCGTCTCCTGCATAATAAATGTTGGAAAATCAAAAAATCCATAACCGACGATTTGTTCTTTGCTTTCAAACGTTCGGTCATAGTAGCGTAATAAAAACATCGCAGGGTCTTGGTATGGATTCACGAAAATTGAACGTATGACTTACTTGACAAAATTGTTCGTAATAAAGAAAAATTGTAACGAAAAATAGAATGTTGGTGCTCAATGATTGTCATTGAAGTTTCGGGTACGTTTGCGTGTGTGTGTGTGTGTTAAAGGGACAGTAGTGGTGGTAGTAGTAATGAGGGTGTGCGGACTCACTTCCTAACTCTTTTGCGCGCCCGATGATGAGCTTCGAGGCCATCGGAGAGAGATTTGAGAGTTTTGATTTGAACATGTGTTAAACCGGTGGCAGCTCCAGCTCCGTACCAGCGGACGCCAACGGTCAAACTTCCAGGTGGCCCAACGGTTTCGACTTTGCCAGGCCATGCCGAACTGCCTAGTGCTGCCCCCCAAACGAGTTGTCCAACCTCCAGTTTCCATTTCTTTCCACGTACGTCATTGTCTCCTTCCTCTTGTTCCTCTTGTTCATCTTCGTCGTCAACGACGCCGGATACTGATGGGCCAAATACAATTTCAACTCTTAACGCTCTTTCGGTTACAGACCAAACAGGAAAAGCAGCGAATCCGCGCCCTCCATGTTCCCTTTTTTTTAATTCATCAGCTTCTTTTTAGTGCCTTATTTTTATTCATCCCAGCCGTCAACTCTCCAACCACGCCATATTTTTCAGTCGTACGCCGTTATTCACTTTGCTCATCCCTTTTTATTACTTTTTTTTACACTTGCGGTGGTAGCAGCAGTGACGGTTGTTATTGTGGTAGTGTTGGTAGTAGTGGTAGTTGTTATAATGGTGCCAGTTATTGTAGCGTACTCGCATTCACTCGCTCGAAATGTGTGAAATAATATTTGCATTTACGACGATTTGTCATGTGCGCCGGTGATTAATGTATATGAATTAATGAATTAATATTTATGAACAATGTTGGAAAATCAGGCTGATGCTTTGTGCGTTATGGCCAGTGAAGGAGACACGATTAAGAGATTTTTTTCTAAAATGGTTTTCGTGTCAACGATTCGCACCTTCGCTCTATTCACTGAAAATCGATTTAGCACACACTTTCGTACAATGATAGGCCTTGTTTACGTGAGTTAGAGCCGTTTTATGTCTATCGTGTCTAAATAATAGGCTGAAAAGGATGTTTGAAGGAAAATGACACTCAATGTCTCCAATACTAGGGAACTAAATTCAATCAATGATTAAAACGACCGTCCCATGCAAAACAAAAAAAAGCCTCGGTGCGCCAGCGTTCGCATCGAGATGAAACATTGCCTAGAGTGCAGCAAAAGCCCCAGAGTGATCGAAAGCACGACAAGATGGAAGCCACATGTTCTAAGCCTCCACCCTGAAATTCTTTCAGAAAAAAAACCAAAAAAACACACACTTATTTGTTAGTCCCTCGAGTCACAACACATACTTCAAAAATACCCAAATATTTACGAACGATAATGGCTCATTCGGAAAAGGCATACCAATCCCTATAAGACTACAAAAGTAGGATAGTCATGCAGCAATCGAGTCGACAACAACGAGAAGCATCTCAAACTTCCACTGAGAAAACGGTGAAACTTTGTTTGCTTCTTAGACTTTTTCTTTTTTTTTTTGTAGCGAGAAATTACATAACAAAATACTGACCATCCTGGTCTTCATGCAGAATCGGGTGCATGTTGTGTACGGAGTTGAGCTTTCGCTTGATTCCCCGGCTCTCGCACCTCACTGTGCTCATCACACCCTCGGTTTGTTCCGACGTCTCCGAAGCATAGATCTGTGTTAAAGAAACTCGATCATCTCATACACAATTCTACGACAGTCGCATGCTATTAAAAAAAAAAAATGATTTTCATCCTTTTTTTGTCACTTTTATTGCCCCTGTGATATGGTTTTGAATGGAGCTCGAAGCTCCTCGCGTGGATGCGAATATGAATAATCGGTCGCGATATTACAGAGAACCGCGATCGATATTTAGGGCATATATTTGAAAATTATAGCATGCAAATATTATTGGCAAATTGAAAAATAATAACAGGCTGAACAAAAACCCGAATTACACATGCTCTCGATGACGCATTTGTATGGCTAAGGAAATTTTGTTAAATAATCAAATCGAAAGGGCAACAAAATGATTAACTTGAGCATGAATTTATTGAAAAGACATATTGAGAAACCGCGGGACGTATAAACACGTATAACGTGAATATATTTCCTGCATGGATCGTCCTCTACGGAAGAGAACGATCCCCGATAATCTCGTTGATGATTACATTATTCCAATGTACGCTTTTGTTTAAATAATAATTTCTAAAGATGATTATTTGATACTCCTATGGAGAAGCTGTGAAAATAATGTTAAATACAAACTAATTACAAACTTAATAGTATATATATATGTGTCGATTACGTATTCGTTGATTCGAGCGGTTATTTATATATGTATATATATAAAATGTGAGTGTGAGTGTGTGTATATATATATACATATATATAATTCGAAAAAGCGTGATGCGAAGCTCCGAAAAATTGAATGACGTAACTTTGCTATCCATTAAGAAAATGTACAATTAATAAAACAAATTCCATGACGATATTCGCTTCACAGCTCGGGCCATGATTTTTCACAATCGTTTGCTTGTGCCTCGCGATTTTTAATATACCCGGTGGTAGTGTGATATTGCCATTGATGTGAAGAAGGCGGAAGACGTCGAGTGCACGAGTCAGAGTTATTGTGATAGAGATGCGGATAGAGGGAAGTTGGTGGCAATATTTGTGGCATGACTGCGATATCCAAGCCTGTTAGCTTGTCACACGAGTATGGTACAGTGGGGGAGAAGCCCAGAGAAGCTGGATTCTCGGATTGAATGATCCTGGCTAATTTATTATCGAGTTGTCGGGCGCCTGTGAATTGAGGACAAAATTGTGAGACGTAGACGTCAGAGTTATCGTCCGTGTCGGCTATGTCAGTGTCTTGGTCGTCCTCCTCGTCCTCATCTTCGTCATCGTCCTCTTGGATATTAGCTGGAGGTATAAAAGTCGAATGATAATATTCGGGGACTGCGGGATTGCTCCCGGATATCGATAACATTGGCTGGCTCTGGAGCAACGTGTTACTATTCCCCCTATGTTCTGTATTCTCATGATTATTATATAGTGTTGGTACGTATTTACTATGAGTGTATAATGAAATAGTGTTATTCTTGTACTCGTCGTACGAGGAAGAAGAAGATGAAGATGAAGAGGAGGAGGAGGAAGAAGAAGAAGAAGACGGAGAGCGATTGTTCGAGATGAAAATAATATCGGTTTTATCGACGATTGGCTGATCCCGCGACGCCGAATTATCCGCTGTGTCTGAGTATATTGAATGATTTGGTGACGAGGTGTCCATGTGCTCCTGCCCCGAGTCAGGGTGTGTGTATTCTGGGTGTGTCGTATCGGCCCCTTGTTCCGTATCTATTAGGGTTAGACGAACCGCTTCTCTGCTGACACCATTCTCTACGGAGCTACCAACCTGGATCCCTGTCGACACGGTAGACTCGACGTATGTTTGTCCATCGTGCTGGTGCTGGGGCTGCTGCTGGTGCTGCTGTTGCTGTTGATGCTGCTGCTGTTGCTGCTGGACTCGCCGATCCGATTGGCTTGGCGTTATCAGCTCCTTCATCGTTGCTATCTGCTGCATCCTCCAATCGTCCGTGATTGCCTGAAGATCAGCCGAGTCCGGCTCGCTACTCGTTATGCAATGAACCATCGGCTGTTGTGAAAAAAAAAGAAAATAGCCAAATGGTCATAATTGCGAGGTATCAGTGTGCAGAAGATACTCAAGAAATTCTCAATCTACAAAATTCGTGTTACTTGCTTATCGCAAGAACTTTTATTCACGAAAAAAATGAAATTTTTCAGTTTTGCCTTAATTAAAATATTGCGCAACAATATTAACGAACCAACACCAGAATTATTTGCCACGACGAGTTACTTGTACCGTATAAAAAGTTTCATTATACAATGGAGACTTTTTGTGTGAAAAGAAAAAACGAAAATCCTCAATTTTTCGCCTCAATGAATCAGAAAATTTTCACGATCTTTGCTGCTGTGTGTATGAATATATTTTCTTACCGTGGACGAAGAATGGCGATAATGGGTGAGTTGCGGTGCTGGAGAAGTGGCTCCATGAGTGGTAGTATCGACAGCAGGGCTATTGGAGCGTTGACTATTGCCAGGACTGTGGGTCGTCGTATCGGGAGGCGAACCGGCTTGGCCAGCTAGTTTCGAGTTGATTTGGTTGGCAGCGGCAGCGGCTGCAACCGCGGTTTGGGTTGAAACGGAATGTCTCACCATTAATTGGTTGTACCGCTGATCGTCGATGAGTTCTCCTTGAAGTTTGCCGAGACTCACTGTGCCAGCAGTGACTCGAGAATTTTTAGTATTGTTTCCACTCGTACTACTGAGTACATGCTGCTGTTGTTGTTGTTGTTGTTGTTGTTGTTGGCGATTAGCATTGTCGTGAGTCTGATCTTGATGACGGTTGTGATGATTATTATTAATATTACTGTTATTATTAGTATTATTATTAGCATTAGCGTTACTATTATTATTAACAATATTATTATGACTATTATTATGATTATTGAGAGACTTTTGCTGATGCTTTTGTTGTTGTTGTTGTTGTATTTCTGACTCTGCGGACTGTCCAAGACTTTTGGCTTTGTTTATAATCGCAGGATTAACAACGTATGATTGATTGAGATCGAGGTTCATCGGAGATCTCTCGACTCTGTTAGCATTGTTGACGGGTGAGGGGGCGGTTTGAAAACCCGAAATTTGACTGTTCGATACCATGGTCGTTTGTTGTTGAACTATCGTCGTGTTTTGTTGTACGAACGTTGTGTTTTGTTGATTAGCAGCTGATGACACTGCTATATTTTGTGAGGTCGCGCAAGGAACCATTAACGTTTGACCGTTCATTTGTATGAATTCTTGCTGAGCCTGAAGACCCTGAGCAGGACGTACTTGCGATGCGTTGAAAGTAATCTGTTGATTGGGATTAACGCTCGCGACTATCGGACTCAATTGGTTGCCAAAGGAAGTTGAACCGTTGACGAGAAATTGGCCTCCGTTTGGTGATAGAAATTGGGCGCCGGTACTGTGCTGTTGAATTATTTTGCCTCCGTTTGCCTGTGGCGCACGGATAACCATGCCAGCTGGCCCGGTCGTCAGAATTCCTTGGCCCGGGCTAAATATACCCGCGCTGTGACTCTGCACCGGCGTCAACACGTTCTGGCCGTTGACGTTTTGAATCTGAAGCTGCATACCCAGATTACCGGTGTCTTGCAACAGCGTGGCTGTGCCATCGGTAGACATGACCATGCTGCCCAGACCTGGGACGATAAACTGTTGGATCGTCGGGAAATTCTGCATCATTCCGGTCGTTCCGTTCAACAGATTAACCGGCTGAAGCAAATTTATTTGCTGCGACGGTTGTGAGTTGGTGATTATCTGTTGGGTGTTGAATTGCGTGGCTTGCGCGCCGCCTGCTTGACTGTTCATAACGAGTTGAGCGGGTGCGCCGCCTTTGCCGGGAACGATGGTCAACGCTTGTAGCATAGAGCCACCGAGACCGGCAGATTGAAAGTTTTGCTGTGCGAAATTCGATTGTGACTGAAGGAGCATGCCCGTCGTAGAATTCTGTTGAGAGGAAGCAATTTGCAGCATCGAAGCGATCGTTTGAGAATTGTTTTTCCGTTTTTTATAAACTTTTTTCTTGTTTATGTTGGATTCAGCGGGAGATAAAATGCCGCTGGATTGTCGGTTAATCAAGTTCGAGCCGCGGTTCGCGTCCTGCTGATTAGCGTCGATGATCGAATGAGCATTTTGCAAAACGTTACCGGTGGCCATCGTGAGATGGGGAATTTGAACATTTTGTCCGATTCCGTCCATCGTCATAACGCCCGGTTGGATGAGAACAGGGGCTTGTATCGTGTTAACGAGGACCGTAGGTTGTCCGATCATTTGTTGGGCAACACCAACCGGAGGAATCACTTGGCCAGCACTGACGTTCGTGACGATCGGCGATACGGAAAGCGGCGGCATGGAGTTTCCATTTTGTAACATTTTCGTAGGATTTTGAGGCGGTGGCATGACGCCACTGATATTGGAGCCTCCGGTACTCGCCATGATCAGCTGACCACCGCTCGAGACGAGAATATGACCAGGTGGGAACGAGGCAGCAGCGGCTGCGGCTGCAGCTGCAGCAGCTGCTGCTGTATTCGTCGTTTGCTTCAACATGCCAGCCCCTGACGTAGTCAGGACGTTGTGCACCTGGATATTTGATTGCTGTTGTTGTTGTTGTTGTTGCTGTTGTTGTTGTTGTTGTTGCTGTTGATGTTGCTGCTGCTGATTGTGATGATGATGCTGATGATGGTGATGATGATGATTGTGATGCATTTGTTGACTGTGCTGAACCATTGGAGCAGTTATTGTTTTAGGCACTTGTATGCTGCTCACTACACTCTGAACCATCTCCAACGGGGATTTTGATACACTCATATTATGACCAGTGTTCGATGGGATTATTGAAGAATTGGCAATACTCCCGACTGCACTGGCCGATGTCGGCAATATCATTCCTGTCGTAAAACTGTTGATCGTATTGGAATGCTGTTGTCTCTGTGGTCGCGAGGCTTTTAGATGGCCGGCGGTGTTGGAAATAATTGGGTTCACCGACGAGGAGGCGTTTATCGAAACAGTCGCTGTATTCGCTCGTCCAGCAAGAACCGACGTTATCGTGTTGCTGCTAAATGTGTGTCCGCTTGCCATTGTCGTTACTATTGTGCTCAAGGCCACAGCACCGCGTTGAATCACCAAATCACGCTGATTCGAATGTTCCTGTTGCTGTTGTTGCTGCTGCTGCTGCTGCTGCTGCTGCTGCTGATGATGATAAAGATCCAACGTATTTTGGGACGGATGCGGGTTCGTATGCACCGAGAGATGGGAAGGCACGTTTTCGGCGGATGACAGTGACATTTGGGTCTGCGAGGATGACGGAGCTGGTGGCGGACTCGGTGAAATGCTGCTCGATACAGTCGTCGTCGTTGGATAACGATTTCCACCGACGATATTTTGCTCTTGGAGTCCTCCGTGCGCCTTGTTGTTCCAATTGCCGAAGGGAGTCGCCGTGGCATTTTGATGGAAACCCGGACTCGGTGGTTCCAGAGGAGGCGTTGGTAACGGAATAGCCGATGTGGAACAAGAGTACGGTGTAGTGGGTTGAGAATAACTGCTTTGCGGTGTCGAAGGCTCCGAGGAATTGCGAGGTGTCGGTGGTTGCGACAGCGCCGAATTCGAGCTCGGTGGACTCTCCGAATTTGCCAAGCTGCCTCCACTGCTACTGCTACCCGCCGGAGAACCGTAACTCGTGCTGACCGTTCCACCTTGTATTGGCCGAGGATCAACTTGACGTTGAGTTTCGTTGAAGGTAAATCTCTCCGCAAACGTCGAGGACGTCACTGGGTCGTCCGGTTGATCGGTACGATATACGTCGCGCTCGTCTCCGTACTGATCTTGTATGTACGCGGATCGAGTATCTGGCTTTTCAGCCCGGACTGACTGACCGTAAAACGATAAAGAATTTTCGGAATTTGAAGGGACGCTGCTGCTGTGAACCAGCACCGGTGACGTCGCGTGATTCTTTACGGAATCACAAAGCGACGATGGCCTTTGTTGCTGTTGCTGCTGCTGAACGTAAATCCCGACACTTTCGTTGCAAATTTCAGGGTTTTCCATTTGTTCCACGCTCCCATTGTTGTTAGTGAAATTGTTGTTGATTCGCGAACTGCCAACGCCAGTTTGTCTCGATATCGTACTGTTGAGGAGCGCGGTCTGTTGGGCGAGATATCCGCTCGGATCTTCAAGGAAAGACGGACTACTTCCGGTGTTATTAGCCACCGAAGATATTTGAGTATCGAGACGATTTTTCGAGTCGTCAAATTTATCGCTCGAGCTTGGAGTCTCCACACCGATCGCGTATCTCGGTTCAACGAGATTGTGATGTTGTCGTTGTTTCTTATTGGTCGCTTTTCCGGTCTTGGGCTTCTTCTTCGCCAGCTCCTCGGTCCAAGCGAACATTTGAGGAATGTGATGATGCAAAGGTGGCACGCGATCGAAACTGTTGCACGAAACTTCCGGAGCTGCGAGCGAAGAATTGGCGGGCTGCATTTTGTAGGAGGTAAGATTTCCGGAGTTAATTCTCACTTGATGCTGTTGCCACGCCGCCAAATTGGGCTCCTGCTGAGACACTTCGTTGTTACGAATTTCCACGTTCGAGCCTCTTCCCACCTGAGGAAAAGTATCCAGTTGCTGATGTTGTGCAATCTTACGATCCACAGTCGCTTTGCTTCGTTCCGTACTGTTTTGCCTCGTAACCAATTGTTCTTGCGGGAATGTCGTTTCGACTTGATTTACATTTTGTGCCAACAAACCATTTTGAACGATTTGATGGCATTGCATCATCGGCGTTGGATTCGGGATCATAGATGCCTGCTCCAAGAGATTCCCTCGTCTTGCCGAGTCATTCTCGCTCCCGTCTATACACGATTCCACTCTCATGTTGTTCCGATGTATTGTACTTTCGATATTACGATCCTCTGACATTTGGTTCGAATATGGCTGATGCTGCGTTTCGTAAATTGTACCAGCCTGATGATTAATCTCAATTTGAAATCTGCCATGAGCATCAGCGTGCAGAACGTGTTGCGCTTGCGGTTGACGATGTTGAACTTGTCGCAATTCCGTTTGATGGAGAAAATTCTTATTCGGATCAGCCATCGAGACACATTGCTTCGTTGTCGGCATTATGTGCTCCTTTTCGCTATTGTGGAGAGCACGGATTTTATTCTGGTTGTTCATCATCTGAGGCTGTTGTTCCAATTGATGATTAACGTAATGCTGCTGGGTCAATTGATTCGTTACAATATTTTGCTGTTGCTGACAATGAAGCAATTGCATCTGCTGCTGTTGGAACGGCGATTCTTGCTGCTGCTGCTGCTGCTGTTGCTGCTGTTGCAGAGTCAAATTATTCGCTCGATGTAAACCTCGCTGATTTATTATCAACGGATTTCCCATCAATAAGTTTCCCACGTTTTGCTGGCTCAGCCTCTGCTGGGGATTCACTACGCCACCAATTCCGGTATCCACTTTTACCGGGTTACAAATCTCAATCGAACGGTGACTCGCCTCGCGGTTGCTTGTTCGATCAACCTGTGGCGAAGCATTCCCCGACGGCCACACCTGTAATTCGCATCGGTTAGTATTCCAATCTCCAGACTCCGCGAATTTCATTCAATCAAATGAATCCATTAATTAAAATTAAAATATATGTAGAAATCTAAATATATAATCCACCTTGTCGATACAAAAGTTGAAAAAAAGATTAACCCTGGACTGGGATAGATTTGTATCCCAGACGAACTTTGAATTACGTTCCGAAATTAATTTGCTAACACATTTAGGTAATCAAATCGATTTTTCGACAGCGAAGTCTCGATCAAATTGACTTTTATCTTCGCCATTCCCTTTGGCATGACAAAAACAAAAAGATCCATGTACTCATAAGTCAGACTACTGCGTCTAAAACGATTTTACGAACAAGAAAGCCGTGGGGTAAATTTTTACCCCGTTTTGTGGTTTGAAGGTTAAGGAAATAGGTTTGCAGTCTCTAGGGTTAAAAATTTAGCGCGTACTTTGAATTCAAGGAAAAAGGTTACAGACCTGATTATTTTTGGAGGTTAACGAGGTTTGCATCGATTCAGCTGTAGATGGATCGATGGTCTGGCTGGGGAGCTGTGTAGTGGAAACCCCGGAGTAAATATTCCCAGTGGCAGCTAATTTTCTCTTTTTCTTTTTGCTCAGTCCATCTGTAAAAATGAAAACAAACGTCAAGTTTTCCATAAGATAACGACGTGAAGTTATGACTTTTTTTTCTATTCAACGATGCTGGTCTAATTGATAAAAAAGTTTTACCTTTTCTCGATTGTTCTATCGAGTCTGTCGAATTGGACGAAGGTGAACCCACGTGCATGGCTGATATCGGGGCAGCCGCTTCGAAGGAAGATATCGAAATATTGGGGGTTGAAGATGCAACCGGACTCGCTGCACCGGTAGTCGACAAAAGTTTCCTTTTGTGATTGCAGAGCTTGTTCATTTCTCGCCTTTTACCTCGCTCCGGGCTCCAAGGACGAGTCGCCACCTAACAATGTAACAATGGACCAATTTTTAAGGCGATCATTATGACAACTAATCGCAGGCCACCCTCACGAGGTAGTCATTGTTGAAAAGGATGTTCAAAGTCCTGCTTAATCGTATTATATTTATGTATTAACAACCCCTGTCGACCCTGAGGCGTTCATGCTCACTGGGGAGTCTCAAGAATCAATTTAAAAATTCAGAATAATTGGAAAATGCTTTTATAAGTAACTCGAATCGAAATAACAAAAAAATGAAGTTTCTCTTTTTTTCGAAAAAGTGCAAATCCTTGCAGTTGTTGATATTTGTTTATTCGAAGGCTTGAGCATCGAACGAAAATCGTCAGTCATAATAGTCATATCTTTGGTTCACCTTCAACGCTACTAAAATCTCAAGACACGCACCCTCGGGGCCTCTCGTTCTCGTTTTTTCTCCACTCTTTCTCTCTCTCTCTCTCTCTCTCTCTCTCTCTCTCTCTCTCTCTCTCTCTCTCTCCCTCCCTCTATCTTCTCTCGCATGGCGATACCCGTGTGTGTATACATAAGCGCAGATGCTCTTCGTCTCTAGGTAAGCCCCTTATACTCGTGTATTCGCACTGTTGCGCTTCAATCCCCATAGGTATTTTTGCGAACCGTAACACGATGGACCATACCGTAGCGATATCGAGTACGTACGTATGTCGTGGTATAGTAAGTATACAACACTCTGCCAAGGAATCTCGTCCGTCCGCAAAAGCAACAGGGGTGCTCACCCCGCCGAAGAGCCTTTACTCATATTTTTATCCATATATTACGAATTCCTTCTGCCATTAGCAGAATCAATTTTTGTGTTTTTTGCAATATCAACAATAATTTCTGATGAAAAAAAAAAATTCTAATTTTTGGTGACAACAAAAAAAGATTAATTTCAATTTATGAGGATTTTACTGCAGATCGTAAAATCGGATTTTCTATCGTGGAGCATTTTGTTAGTGGGAAAAACGAAATGACTAATTATTGGATTGGAATCTTCGAATTATATAGAAATATTTAAATTTGATGCTTCTGGGTGGCTGGTATTCATTTTCGCAATTTTACTTCTCGGTTTTTTGCTTTAAGGTAATCGACTGGTGCTTGTTTTACGGGGATGTTTACGGTGAAAGGATTGCCTCTCTAAGTGCGTAATTAAGGAGGCTCGTTGGCTCTCGAGGAAGTAGAGGAAAGGAATTCCTTTTTTAAGTAAATTTGCGTATAGTTTTGTGCCTCGGAATGGTCCTGTTTTGTACAAAATCTTATGGTTTAATTGGGATTGGCTTTAAATGGAAATTACGTCCACAATCACTCGAGCGTGCAAATGTATTGGAGCGAAATTTGCGAGGATGATGGGCATAAAGAAGGCGCGATCGAGCGGCGAAACTCGTTGACGACGATGACAGAGAGGGCGCGCGATAGCTCGGAGAGGAAAATTAAATGGCGAGTAAAAGATGCAACAACGAGTTGGGAGCCGCCGCATGGATTCTTCGACCTCCAGCCAATGTCTCGGAGGGCATACGTGTTCCGAGTATACGCGAACTGCGTGTACGTAAATTCTGCACGCTCCACGACTCGGTGGCCTTGAGTGACAGGCGGCCAAGTACTCCAACTTTTATTTTTTCATCTTTTCAATAATTCCTTCGCAGACCACCAACTACGTAGTCAACAATCTTCCAATAAAATCAACCAAATTATTAATCTAGTTTAACCATTTTTTTTCCTTAACGTTTATCTCGACTCTGCCATTTCCAATCTCGACCCTTTAGAAAAATATTTCCATTCACGATTGAACCCTATAAAATTGAATTGCACATCTTTTCGATTAAGAAAAAAAACCCTTTAATCAGTGGGAAGTTGGTTAAAAAAAAAATAATAATAATTTTGGGCACCTCCGATGCAATTTTCCGAGTTTGAATCCATTCCGAACGATCTCACTTCCTGAAACCTGAAAATGATCATTTTACAGCACTGAACGACTGTTGGAAAGTTATCCGAAACATATTAAATTTTGTTGTGATAAAAACTGAAGCATTTTTTATGGAGTTTTCTCGGAATCAATAAAAATAATTTTCAACACGTTAGGAAAATGAGTCTTCACACCAATTTCGAACTCCTCGGGGGAGATTGGAAGGAAATATTAAAAAATAAAGTGTTTTTCTTGGACGGAGGCTAAAGCGGTGGCAACATTCGCTCGGCGAATGATGGAGCACACCGGAAATTCAAAAAAAAGTGAATTTTAATACGAGAAGAAGAATAAGTTGGGGCGATTCGCATACGTAGTTAGGATCGGCAAAGTGAGAGCGAGCGAAGAACGAAGGGAGCTGCGTTGTGAAGCGGAGGAGCAGCGGTCACCAGCAGGGTACAGAGCCAGCACGGAATGCAGTTCTATAGTGGCGCTCAACTTGACTCCCAGCGATCTTAATTCACACGCTACCCACGTACATGAGCTAGCTCTTCCCTCTCTCTCTCTCTCTCTCTCTCTCTCTCTCTCTCTCTCTCTCTCTCTCTCTCTCTCTCTCTCCCTCCCCCTCTCTCTCCCGCCTTTTCAACTTCCGACCCCTTTTTCCTACGATGCCTAGTCGCTTTTCCAGGGTCCACACGCTCGACCGCTCATCAAGACGACCTCGTTGCCTATATACTCGCAATCAACCCCTGCCATATATACGTACATATAAAAAGCCTATCCTCTTTATATATAAATGCGACTTTACGCTTGCAGCTACTGGGAAAAGATAAAAAATACACTGCCACCATTATTGCCAGCTAATAATAGATTAATAGGCCACGAGTTTAATCATTCATTTACGTTCCAATTCAAAAAGTATCTATCTATATTCACGATCCTCAGCTGATGATAGTTCGATCCAACAATCTTGTCACTTAACAATCCATCAATATTATTCATAACGATTATACGTCCTTGTTTCTTTATCTATTCACCATTCAATATTTCCCATATTTTATCTGTCGCTGAAACTTTTTCACAAACAAATAGCGAAAAAAAAATGTTTGCTTCGTTTTCGAACAATTTTGGATATAATTCGAAACAAGAACACTATGCCGAGTGATAATTGACGACAGAAAAAGCGTCCAACTAACGAAATAATTTTTGGTGGCAATTTTTTGCGAAAATATGAGTTCAAATAATGTTGATAATTATTTTGTCACTGGGTTCAAGCTTATCGAGCCAATTACACAGTTTCGACACTTTAGAGAGACTTGACAACAATGACGGTAGCAGTTTTTCCATTCGCAAATAAAACTTCAAACGATATTCGTTCCATAATCGTAACTATAGTCGCTTTGAGTATGTACATAAATTTTTCGATTTTTGGCACATTTTTTCAATTTATTGATATGTATGATCGTTTTGGCACATTTTCAAAATTTCTCGAAAAATATAATCGTTTGGAATATGTATCTAGATATTCCGATATTTGGGATATTTTTGAATTGTATTTACTAATTTATTTAAAAATATGCTCGGAAGTTCGACGTAGCTTGAGAAATTTCAACATGTGATGAAATCGTTAAAGTCTGTTTATCGGTTTTCGAGCCATAAGTCGTTTTCCCTCGCGCATTTGTATCCACAAAGATATAAAAAGAAGTTGTGCAGAGAACTGTAATTTAAAAATTAATAATCGTTACTGCTCCCATAGCTGCAAAACTTAAATCGTTCAGTTATGCGCGAGATCAATTGCGGTTAGTTTCACTTTTCACCTTCACCTCATCCAGGAGTTCTCATTGGTTCGGGAATTCCGGTCGACCAACCCCAATGATTTAGTAATGATATGAAAGTGAAAAGTGAAAGCAGCCGTAATTGATCCCCGAATCAAATCCCGTGTTGTTTATTTATTCGCTTTATGCTTGTTCCACAATGACTCGTTGCTGGCATGAGTCAACATCGTTCGAAATACATCGAGGCAAATGACCTTGTGTATGCGAACTGTCGTTTTTTTTTTGTTACAAATGAAATAAATTTTGAAAATCTACCGAAATAATTGAATAAACGTTTTATCGGTCGAATTATATCTCTACTTTGCTTCCTTCGATTTTTTCCTGTCCCTCTCCGAAGAAAACCTTTTTATCTTTCCCTAACCGAAGTTAAACTGGTTTCTGATATGTATACGAGGGTAAACCCGATCGGTTAACTGTATGCACGAAGATAAAGGCATTTCGTCCATTATGATTCGAATCAGAGCTGACCTAGCTCCACATTTCGGTGGCTAAAGCTTCTTGTGAAATAAAACTCGAACGAAACGATTGCCCATTCCGATATTTTAATTTTCCCTTAATTCCTCTTTATTCTCTAGTCCGGAATGCCGTCTCGGCGTAAAATTCAATATCCCCGGAGTAATTGACTCGAAAAAATGGTCGTGAATAATTGCTGAATCGCTGGATCAACCAGGAGTGATTATAATCACATTGAGTGCATGAAATTGCATGCTTTCCTGAACGCTAACTCGCTGTAAAGAGCCTTAAAAAAAAAAGACGACATAAAAGTGATTTTTACTGGTTTTCATCAGGACCAAATAGGCACACAATATTTTCTGTTTGGCCCGATGGCAATCTTTTATTTTCATGCATAATGGCTACAAGCTTGGCACAGGAGCGCGCTCAATAGCGAGGACTTGAGGTTTGAAATACTAAAATTAAATTGTCACTGCTCGTTGGATAAACAAGGCTGAAAGGGGAGGAAAGAAAAAGAGAAAATGGGATAATTCTGGGGTGAATTTGGGATGGGCAGTAAGAAGAACGTATAGAAAAGAGGGAGCTGAAGAGGGAGCTGAAGAAAGGGGTTGATGCGCGAGCCGGTAGGAGTTCCATTACTACGGCGAGAAAGAAGAGAAGAAAAGAGAGCACGCTTGTGAAGAGCATAGCGCAGACGATGGCAGAGCAGTTACGGCTGAATACGAGAGTTACTGTATACCCAGGTCGATATCAGGTTCGAGCAGTCACCAGACATGTACCGACCATTCACAAAACATTCACCTCAAGTGCCCCCTCCCCTGTCGCAGCTCTCCTACCTCAAAGTAGCGAGGGTACGGCCCGCTTGTCTCTTATGGCTCGCGCACGTATACTCGTCAATTTTAGGACGTGATCGTACAAGAAAATACTTCTCTACACTTTCCGCACACACGACACACACAATGTCGTATTATAAATGCTATTCGAGCAGTCCTCGTACTAGATTATTCAAATGACTGACTGTTTTAGCTATAAAGTCGTTTGAGCTGGCTGTAAAATCTGATAACAAGTAAATGGGTCTATTAGAATGAATAATGAGGACGAAGATGTATAATGGAATCTCGCCCAGCTTGAATAACGAGAATAACCCACGGATTGCCATTCCTTTTCTTCGACAATATCGTTCCAATAAACTCGTCTTGTTCAATCGATCCACCAATCCTTCACGTAATTCGAAATAGTACGTACAACCGATTAAAATCTATTGAGGCTATTCAATTATTCAAGAAAGTCGTCACCGATTATCGTTGAAAAATCTATTTGATGCTCTTGAGCGAGAGAGAGAGAGAGAGAGAGGGAGAGAGAGATATTACGTTGCTGAACATATTTGCTTGCTTTTCGTTGAACGACCATGTGTGAACGAATCCATGGTTAATAAAGGGGAATTGAGCGTTATTTGGATATTCCGCCGCTAAGCTGTTCCCTGGGAAGGCCATTTTATTCAATGGCTTCCGAGTCTGCGATCGAGTTAATAGAAACTTGTTTACTCGTTCGAGCCCTCTCGGATTTTTTTCCAGTCACCTTGTCTCTTCAGGACAATGCGACAATGCTCGACACGAATGCAAATACAGCCGAGGAACAGCTCGAAATATCCGTCAAAAACGACATTTCGATCTCAACGTTCCCACCACATCTTTCTCGAATCAACATAATGAAATATATCTACTGACCTTGGGGTCGAAGTTAAAGACACGTTCGGGCCTAAAAGGGCACTCGAGGCCACACTTGCAAGTCCCCGGAGTCGTCAGATACTCCTTCAGCTGACTCAGCGAACCGAGAGCCGTGCTGCTTGGACTGTAACATAATTAACATTTCATGTTATTGTAATTTCCACAAAAATATTCAATATCATTTCGAAATAGCCTGGCCAATCGTTCGGTAGAAAAAAAACCAATTTCATTATTGAATTATTCACCTTCTCCCTGAAAGACAAACATTAATTCGTGCCAAAATTTTTATTTCATCAAAGAATCAATATCCGCATACCGGTTGCTCGCCAAAAATCTGAAAATATCCAGTCTCGAAGAAACGATCAATGGGAAGCGCTCACAGGTGCCAAAAAAATTGCTATAGATGTTAAAATATTTTTTTACACCGGTTTTTCGACTTTTGGTAGATTCGACGTTTTCGAATATAACATAAATAAAATATTTTCGTGTACAAAACATTTGCGAAATTCATCTTTTACAATATTTTTCAAATCCCGGATTTTTCTCTCAGTCCGTATGAATATTTTCCATATGTACTGCGATAATTGGATTCGAACTGCACCGGAACGAGAAGTAAGTTTTTATGTGACATTTTTATGTCTATAAATTTACCTTGGACGACGAGAGTCAAGCTGACATAAAAATAGTGTAACATAAAAACTTGCATATGCTTGGAGTCGTGTAAATAACTCCGGGAAAAAATGTCGCAGTCTGCCATCGACTGGTTTTAAAAGTACTTTCTCGGAGGGTCTTAAGAATTCCGTATTATTATGCCTGGGGAAATAAAGTTTTAGGCCGCAGGATAAAAAAGAATTTAAAATTTCACGATTCAGTGAAGGAGTTCTCGATTTTTCCGACGTTCTTTGAAAACTTTTAAATCAGAAAGCTGGTGACAGAAAATTTTTCCATCATTTGCTAACAGGTCCGCAAATTAATTGAGTAAAACTTGTCACATTTATTTGTGCCTATTCGTGGCTGTGAAAAATGTGGGCGACATCGTTCCCCTTGCGTCTCCTTCGCTTTCGTGTTCCCTGTGGTTTTGAAACAATAACGCTCGAAAGGGTGACATGAAAAGTCAGCCAGACCCCAAATGAGATCGAATGAGCGAAAGAGTAAAAAAGGGTAAGGCTCGATAGGTGTTGCTGTGATACACAAAGGACAACAGAGCAAGTTGCTTCCGCAAAGTGAACGTAAGGCAAAAGGATGTGGCAAGCCGCAGAAACCAGAGCCCGCATACACACATTTACGATGTGCATTACCTTTGAGTGTGTGAGTCTAAAGCTTGGCAATACACACAGCACGAGGGCGTGTAAAAGTCGATAAAAATCATTTTAACCACCAACTCGTGTGTGCCAAGTGAAATCCAGGCGGAATGACCTCTGATTTTGTTACGAACGAATCCTATTAAGCAAATAACGACGTAATTGAATAAAATTTTCCACGAATATTAAAGGCTACGACGTTTCTTTTCCAATCGATAAAAAAAAGCATGGAAAAACGCTTTTTATTAAAAAAATTATTCCCACGCATAGAGGTTTCCGTTCCAGAGCCTAATTTTTCGTCTCACGAGCCTTAGAAAATAATGGGAATTATAAAAATATCGTCGAATAAATAAAGCGTGGAATCTCAAAGTATCGCAAAAACGTCAATTCCAATCTGCAAAGTATTTTTCGACGTGTCGATGTGTCAAGAAATACGAAGAGAAAGATTTTAATGGCGAAATGTTGGATAATACGCTGTGAAACGGTTACAAGAAAAAGGCGTTGATAGAACGAAATTCAGTTAAGTGTATAAGGTAATGGAGTTGGTGAGAGGAAAATCCTCAAGTTAGGAAAAGTTGTTTCCGTTATGAATTCTCTTTGGTTTAACGACGTAATTGTCCCGCGGGCAAGATGTGAAGAAGTTATAAGAAAAAAGAAGTTAAAGGAGAGAACATTTTTGCATAACTTGGTCCGAGTTTGGCAAAAACGACGGGAAGCAACGAAAGAAAACCGCAAAAGGTTGTTGGTCGACACGAGTGTGTGGGTGTGTGTCTGTGTGGAGGGACGGTTTGTGAGAAGCGAGAGAGAGAGAGAGAGGGAGGATCAAGAGGGAAAGTACGGATGGGGTTGCCTGGTGGTAAAGCTACGGCGGAGGGTGGCGGTGACTACTGCTGCGAGAAGTTATTGATTACCAACTCGGACACGCGGCTGGGCAGGCGGGTGAGTGGCCCGAGTGATGAAGGACGCCGCCTTCACCGCAACTGGCGCCGGGGTGACTTTCGTCGTTCGCGCAAGGGCGCATATATACTCCTCATTTATATACGTAAGGAGAAAGCAAGTATTATTAGGGTGGATGATCGTGCAGCACAAAACTCGTGTTAAACGATATAGAACCAAGATTAAAATGTAATCCTCCGATAGAGGGCTGATCTGGAGGTAATTCTCGAGGGAACCAAGCTGACCAAACCGTGGAATCAAACACGTCGACTAATAATACACACAGAAGGAAAAAAAAAAAAAAATATTTCCTTCAATTTAATCAGCCGCGCTGAATATCAATTCGAAATTATTTTTTCCTTTTAGAAATAAATTGAAAATGTTTCTCCATAATTATATGAGGAGTTTACGTAAAAATCGTGAAATTATTTTAGCCCCTTTGATTGTGATCCAATTTTGATCGATCGGTTTCGATCCTGAAATAAATTGAATCGATTAAGGACAATGATTCGTCGACGTTTTACTTTCACGATGCATAACTGCATTAAGAGTTGTAATAAAAAGGTGTCTGGCTGCAGTTACGAGTCTTCTGATTTTTGGGCCCAACAAGAAAGCGTCAGGGGACAAGAAAGCGTTCAGGTCCTGTGGGTATCTGGGTCAAGAGAAAACCGATCAGTCCCACCGAATCTCGAGGTTACACGTGTGCCCGACTTCGACTCGAGAGTCTCGTACGTCAACCAGCGAATGTATATTCATGCAATAACAACGAAAATCAATCGCCCAGAGGTACAATCGTTCACATCAATTCGTGTGTTAAACTCGAATAACCACTTCACACTGCTCGATTAAGTGTTAGATTTTCGTGACACAGCTGTATGCTCTCTCGAATGAGTTATTCGATGAATAAACGATTGGTTTTTGCTGCGGCACGTCCGGTTAAGGAAGAAAAATATCAATAACGATAAATCTTCATTATTTTCAACAATTATTTAGCTGAAAGTTTCTGAGCGAATCGAATAATTCGGTAGAATGACGAAAACGGTATATCGACGTTTGTGAAGTATAAATTTTAATAACACCGCGGAGAGGTTCGTTGCAGTAAAAATAACCATTTGTTCCAACAAGCCCGAGCCAACGTTGATTCCGAAATTGAATTTTGGGTCAACCAACTGTGTGCTGTTGAAACTTTAGGTAAAGTTGACAACTCGTGGCTATAAAGTTGCCAGAACGGAGTGTATAGTATTTTGAATAATAATGTCAACGAGCACTCTATCAAAGTTATAGTCGATAAAGCGCTTGGCGCGTTCTCCCACAAGCAATAAATTCCATTCTCATGCATTTTTCATGTTGGCCAACTTTTACTTTCGCTCCTATTCTTGTTATTGTTTAAATTATTTCACGGTTCATGCATCGTATTCACGAAAATGACGATTCATGGATGCCCTTGAGAATCGGAATAAATAGGCGACCTTGAACTCGTTAAGCGTTACATTCGAAACGCCAGCGAGTCTAATAACGTCACTATGATTTGTTGGACGCAAATTTTCAGATGTTTCGCTCGATTCAATTATGCCAAGAGCAAACAAAGAATCTGTCATATGTCCGAGCCCCGTTAGCCGAATTCAATGGCTTCTACGTGACTGAAAACTTTCTGAAGCTCTGAAAATTCAGCCGAGCCAGAAAATAACAAGCATCGTGATTGAAATTACTCGCTGGAGGAATTTTTCGAATCGTAACAACTCGCAGATTAAAATCTCTTGCAAAGTGGATCACTGTGCCGAGTCACTGCGCGAACAATACACGAACTTTCTTCCTGTACGGATTCAGTGTTCGCTTCTATTGATATTACGTTTCATTACCACGATCAATTTTTTTCTTTGCTTTGGAAATATTCGTGAAAAAAAACGACATTTGATTTTTTATGACTTTTTTTTTAAATTGGATATTCTTGTCCGACTTGAAAATAAACTTCGAATCATTATAAATTCATAAAAATACCCAGAGCCAGAGCCGGTGAAGGGCTGATGCGAAAAAAGATCGAAGCGACTCGATGTTCGTACAATGAACAGGTTCACACCGAGCACTCGTGATACTCGTTTAACAGCGTGTCGACAGTGAACCTTGGAAATCATGTCCGCCCAAGCAACAAGCTTTGTGCGGGGATTTCGTGGGATTCGATTCAAGGATCGCAGGTCGAGGCCACCGTGGTTACAATTGCCGAGAATTGCGAAGCCCCGATCAAACTCCCTGTGCTCGTACTTGAAAATCTTTTGCTTCAACAAATAACGAGGGACATCTGGCCGACAAGAACAACAAGGAAAGAGATAAAATCGTTCGTGCGAATCGCACGACTAAGCATTTTTTCGTGTCCACATTTTTCGAGAATTTTCCCTGCAATATTTCCAAAACTCTCTAATTCCATTACGTTACAATTTTCTCGTAACGCATTCAAGTTTCTGAATTTCCGTAATTCCCCAAAATGTTCGAACGATCTTACTTCACGACTGGCACAAAAATTCCCCAAGATTCTTTCATTTTTCCAACGAATCTCGAGCTCGACGAGACCACGAATGAAAAAAATAAACTTCGTCGGATTCCAACGTGTTGGGAACTTCAGGGTCACAGAAACTAGCTATAAAATATTGCCAACGATATAAACAATACGTTAGACAAAGAGTATCTTTTGACGTTCATCATTAAAAGTTTGAACGACAAGCAACTCATGAAAATTGAGTAAAAAAATGATTTGGCTCGATGAATGTAATTGCCGCTTGGAGATTTAATGTGGGACAAGTAAATGACGTTTTTTATAAATTTTTTTTCGTTGTCCTAGAACAACAAAAAATTGGAATATAATAAAATGAGTGAAATGTGGAATAAGAAGAAGAAGAAGAAGAAAGAAATGAATTAGATTTACCTGATGTATATGATGACGTTGTTGGTGGATATCCTTTTCCATCCACGTGGTTCCGAGATGCTCGTAACTTTGAGAGCGTTGTATTGTTGTGATCGATGATGTTGATGGCGATGGTTAGCATCAGTATCATTAACGAGTAAACAAGTAACATTATTGTTGTTATTGTTTTGTTGGGTGATAAGTTGATTAATGGATCTTGGTAGAGGCGGCGGGTGTGCTGGGAAAAGGGTGGGGTTAAGGGGATCACCGGTAAGCGTAACTTGACACTCATTTGGACTGTCGAGAATGCTCGCGCTGCTTCGCCCGCTGGCTTCACTGCCATTACTACTATTGCTACTATTGCTAATACAGGATGATTCGACGATGTCCAACGAGGCGGAGTGGCATCGTCGTATTTGGGCCCGAATAGTCTCGGTGTTGAGAATATCACGATTCTGTCTATCAAGAAGATCATTATCATCGAGACCGAGACTCGGAAGGCGATTCGATTTACAATTGGGATTAGGATTAGGATTCCGCCTGGAATAGGTCGTGGCACGACCGTATCCATCGTTGGTATATACCGAAGTAGCATTCGTCGAGGGAGATGAGGATGCCGACGAGTACGACGACGACGACGACGACGACGACGACGAAGAGGAGGAAGAGGAGGAGGAGGACGAGGAAGATGAAAGAGATCTGGGATTGATCGTGGCTTGAATGGGATCTGGGGCTATGGAGGAATTTCGAGGTATGGGATCGTTGTAATTGAGACTATTGGGCGGCGGTGGTCGAGTCAAACTCGTCAATCCAGTGCTCGCATGACGCAACATCGTCGTCTCGGAGTCTCTCGAATCTTTGTCACTTTCCTCGTTCTGCGAGGAGGCAACGCCAGCGTTGCCAAGGAGCAACATTCGAGAATTTGATCGTTGAACGGTCAAACCCGAGCTCGAAAAGTCCTCGTCGTTTTTGCTCCCGATAGAGGCCCTCGCGTGTCCCGACGTATCATCGCAACTGTCACCCCGGAAGATGCATCGAGCATTGTCGATTTCGACGACGTTGCTCGATATCGCGCTTCCAATCGCTCGTTCCTCATGATCCTCTTCTTTGTATCGAGCGCGCTCATCGGCCTCGTCGTTAACGGACGTAAACCGCTCTTTTCTCTTCCGGTCCTCTTCATCTTCGACCCTTATTTCACTCGCCAATGCAACTCGAGGATTTTCGACGATTCCTCCAACGCACTCGACCAACTCACCACAGGCTTCGATTGACTCTGAGCTCTCGTGCGATGAACCGCTCGGCTTAACGCTAATTCTCCTAGTCGAGGACTTATCGATCCCCGGATCAACCTGATGGTAACCGATCGACGAAGGTGAACCGACCTGCGGCTGCACTTCCACCGGCGACGATCTTTGCTCACCAAATCCTTCACAACTCGTGACCAGCGCATCGGCATTGTTATTTACAATCGACGTCGAATAAACCAACTTTTCACTCGGCCCGTACACAAACACTCCTCGACTCCGAGGTAAACTCTGTTGTATCGCTCGCTCTTTTGTTCCTCGATTCTCTCGTACATGTTGCTGCTGCTGCTGCTGCTGATGATGTTGATGATGAAGATGATGATGATGATGATGATGATGATGAAGATGATTCTGCTGCTGATTATTTTGATTATTGCTGTGATTAAGTTTTTGCTGACGCTGCTGATAAACCACGCGATTCGACAGGGGGACAGGGTGAGAGATCGGTTCTTCAGGCTTGCCGGCCATGATCCAGGTCCAGCAGTGCAGGGCGCCGCGCCACCGACATCACTGGAACACACGGCGATCTCCTCCAACCCTCCACTAACCCCTGCTGCATCCTCTGAAAAGACAAATTAACTCCATTACTCTCTTGCAAAACACACATCGCAAAAGTAACATTCACTCTTGTATCAACGTAAGGATTCGTTTTTTTTTTCCATTGCCAAATTCTAATCCAAAGACTAAACTGATTTTGAAGGTTGCAACGTTGAAATGCAACGAAATTCTGTTTTTTTCTTCCTAAGTAAAAAACGATCCTCTCTTCGGACCCAAAAACTCGATCAACACGTAAAAACTTTTTCAAATTTCGATTTTTTCAAATTAATTTCCAGAGATAATTCAATGAATAACTAATTGAAGAAAAACTTTTCTTTGGATTTTCACGTTGCAAACTTCACAGTCGCGGAGTGACGCTATAATGAAATTAGGACAATTTCAAAAGTTAATTGAATCATAAAGAGGAGATCAATATTTAACGATACGTTCCAACGCTGTAGGCATCATGAATTTTAATTTTTTAATTACGGTCGAATTACGCCTCGATTATATTTTTAACTATTATCCAATGAATGACGCGAACGGGAACGATTTAGTCTCTATAAAGGTGAATGACCATAATTATTTGTCCCGTGCGGATGGAGAAAAAAATAACGTATGAACGTGCGTGTGTTACCCGATTGGAAAAATAATTTTCCGTATTTTTAGATTTCAGTATCAGAAAAACTTTTTTTTCCGATGTCCTTGAACGTTTTGTGATGAAAATTCCCAAAGACGACTGCTTCGCTATTACAAATGTCGACTCATCGACAAATCTGAATGTTGGATGAAATCATTTGTCCAGCAGGGTTCGGTAAAACTTCGGGGACGAGCACAGTGTTTGTAAAAATGTTTTATTGTGCTCTCCGACCCTTACAAGCAATGAACGCTATATTAATCAATACCTTTAAGAGACAACTCTACACGAGGGTTTGAAAAATGATTTTCTTTTCATTGCCTGAATTGATCGTTTGAAATCTGTAGAAAACGAATTACGAGGAACCTCAAGGACTGTCATATGGTTTCGGAATAGCTGACTAATCGGTAATCCCCAGACTCGTACGTTCTGCTCTCTTGTCGAAGCCCGAATCCGCGAAAGTTTGCTCCTCAACGAGTCCAAAATTAGTGTGCACGATTACTCAGAAACTACTCGACCGTTCAAGCTCATATTTCGCCCACGTTTCCAGTAAACTCGTGCCCAATTTTAAAATCTGATACAGAGTTGCAATAATAATTAATAAAAACATGTTTTTGGCTCGGTCGAAATTGAGATTCTTCAAAAAAAATAAAAAAACTATCTTATCTTCTGAGGCTTCGCGTTCAACCAATTATGACCATTTCCCTAGTATTATTGGTTCATCCCCTCCACATGTTTACACTGATCAAATCTCCTGCTTAAGCTGTTTCGAAGAATCCTACGAGGTGCCAGCAGAGTGTACACCGCTCGGCGGCTCTTTCAGGCAGTTTCACTTTTGTCGATCAATATAAATCGTTCGAAAAAGTAGAATCACACTACAAAAAATTGTCCAGCCTAAAACTATGATATTTATTGTTCCCCGATGAAAAAATCATAAAATCGGTCATAGATTTGACATTTTTGAGGCAGCCCACTCTATGAATATTGATAATCTCTGCCGGCATCGATAACTAATAGCGGATGTTCGTTATAAGCGATAGAAAGAGTTAAATCGGCTGAAATGCGGGCTTACTTTACCGCAAGCCTGTGTAAAGTGCCGCTTTCGAAAGATCACAAAGCAATAAACTAGTTGCACGGGTTACTACGATGACTATAGTAAAAAAAAATGAAGGGAAGCCGACTCGAGAGGTACGCATCGATGTTTGTACTATTTAACCCCCTCTCGATGTCGCCCGAGCGCTTTCTCCAACTCCATATGGGAATCAAGCTGTACACAAGTTGTTTGACGGTAGACTATCGCGTTCTATGGCTAACTTTCCGCCCGAGAGTCGTATTAACTCAAACATGTAAGCGTCCGTGTGTTGTGCGTATGTGCCTCGAATATCTATGTAAATACACGCACACACATTGAGTCACGGTCAATGAACGATCGACGAGTCGACGGGGGCGCTCGTGGCCCTCGTGCTTGTGCGATGCCTCTCACTACCTACACGTGCGTCACCTCAATTCTCAACATTTTATCCAATCCGATTTGTCTCCCGAACTCCGAAGCAACGAAAACACGAATTTTGTAATGGCCCGGACTCGCTTCCATCGAGCCTTACTTCAAAACATGTATTCTATATTTATTTTTCTATTGCTCGCGCTTCTTCTTCGCGCGACCTCCATTCGCAACGCTTTTTGTTCAAATCAACTTGTCGCCTCTCTGCTATTACGTCAACGAAAACACATCAAACGTTTTTTTTATTTTTCCCAGCAATTCGGTGTGCTCTGTCCTTACTTTTATTTCATTTTCCTTTTTCAACTGAGCATTGAGTCTGACAAATATGTGTTTGGCGTTTATATCATTTGTTTTTTGTGGATTTTGCGTTTTGTAATCTCCATCAAATTTTCCTCGAATCGGAATTTGATCGAAACACCGAGAAAATTTTCAATGAAGACATTGTTAAAATTTTGCTTTCCCAATTTTTCTAAAAAATACGTTTTTTATGATGAAAAATTGTGGTCGGTATTTTACCTTTACCGACGGTAAAATGAAAAATTGATCTAGTCGGTATACTCGAAAACCACTGAAATTCAAATAAACTGAAAACCGTAAATCAGTCACTTTACCGTTTGTCCCATTACAAAATAATGGATGTCGCGTGTACCGTAAAAAACTCAATGTCCAGAGAAATAAATATAAAGCGGAAAGTACTGATAAGATCGAAGAATCTTTCTGTGCATAAAATGTGAAATTTACGATGCTCACAGCGGAATATTCCTAATGCATAGGAAAATAAATTACTCGCAATACTTTTCCTCAATTTTCGAAGTTGTGAAAAACAGGTATTCGAGAAACAGGTAGGATTCGCATGAAAAATTCGGAAAATCATGTTCTACGATCTTCCAAGATAATTATTGTAATTGCAAATAATAAATTGCCATGTTCCGAGTAAAAATCAACTGAGTGCCTTTTTAATGTTTGATGTGATGAAAAATGAATTATTTATCCTTCCGGGGGGGGCTGATGATGGGAAAACCGTAAATATGGCTATTTATTTTTATTCCGCCAGGTAGATCGCCGGATAAAGTTCCGACGACAGAGACGATGATAGAAATTGCCTGTGGATTCCAAAGTGAAAAGTGACAACTTTTCGCATCGTTTTTCAATTTTATTTGAATGAGTTTCGAGGTTAGAGAAAAAAATTGTGTATGAACGGGGTAGCTCGTGAACCGATTGACCTTTTACGTTTGAGAAGATTAAAAAAGGTGAGAATATAATTCTAGAAGCGAGAGAGGGAGAGAAAGAGATTTTTTTGTGCGGGTTGGGTCTGGACGGAGAAGTTAAGAAGTTGATCTTGAAAATGTTGAATCTAATAACAGCCTGTAATTTGATGCATACATCGAGGAGCCACGGAGAATTGGTAAACGAAACCTGTTGTCATCACACAAACGGAGATGCACACAAACACGGCGCGCGCACAATCGCTTAGCGTATAGGGAAAGAAGAGAGAGAGAGAGAGAGGGAGAAATGGAGAAACTCCGATAGGATGCGAGGATGAGAAGGTGTATATAGATAAAGATTATTAGCGCGAAGGTAGGAGCGTAGTTGGAGGATTTGTGGGATGTATGAGTGAGAGATTGATGCGGGTCACTTGCTTTCTCGGGCGTCGCTCGTTGGCCGCAACAATAACGAGACGACACTTGCCTGGCACGTTCGAACTTCCCCCGACAGACAATCGATGCTCGTACACGCATCGAGACACACGCACACGTACATACACATAAGCAAGAGACGTCCAAGGTCCGTAAAGCACGGAGCAAATCAGCCAAGTGCAACGGGGTTACGTCATCGTCGACATCGGCGCTGATCTCGTACGTTTCGTTGCTGATTAAACGCAAAAACCTCCGAGATATTACGTATTGTGGCGCGATGTTTCGTTCATATGTAGGGAAGACGTAGGAGGGCGGAGGGGAAGAGGGGAGGGAGAAAAAATCACCGAAACGACACACAGCGGGCGCGCGCGTTCTTCGGGCTGGCTCGAACGATGTTTCGATTCGAGTACGAAGCAGCGAGGAGGAGGTGACGGACGGAGGGAGCCAGCGACGGGAGGGGGGACAGACTGAATTGAAGATAGTCGCAATCGTTGCTCGTAAAATGTATGTTATGTTTGTGTGTATGTGAAAATATAAGAAGGTAAAATGAGGAGAGAAGGTCGGCCCGATCGAGTACACGTATGTCTTATATAGCTCTCTCTCGTATGTCACATTGCACGAGGTTCTACCTCGCTCACTCGCTCTCTCGCGCGCGATAGCCTCTTTAGAACAGGGAGAGAGTGTGTGACAACTTCGTCCCTGTTTTCCGCGTTTCTACTACGTATTTAACGATTTATTAGCACGCGTAATAATGTTAGTGGTACAAGTTGGCGGTGGGAGCTACATGTATCTAAGCATCAAGCGAAATAGATGGCAAACTCGGAGGCTTCGGTTGAATTTCATTTTCAGCCGTAAATCACAAGCCTCTAAGGTCATCGTATCGAAATACCAATTATTTTGTGCATTTTTTCTACTTGGAAATTATTGACAGATGCTTTGGGTACAGATCACTCGATGAAATACATCGAGGCCAGCGCGTGTCAGGATTTTACGCGCAAGAATCACAAATCACGTATGCACTACATGATTCGCGCACGCACCATCACTGAAACGACGACTCAAGCTGCTCCTCAGATTTTTATGTATATATAAATATATATTACTTTGTTAATCGGAATGGACAACCACCGATACACCACGCGTCACTCGCGACGATAATGATTGAAAGATTAATAGTTATTGTATTTATGAATAGTAGTTATTTGCAATAAACAAACGACAAGACGAAGAACAAGAGCGAGGAGTATTTTTTTATAGTACAAGTTCAACTCACGACAGGCACAAAAGAGCAGCGATCGCCTCAGTCCACACGATTCGTGGTATACATATATCCAGGGATATAAAGAAGCCAATAGCGTTACTCGATGCTGCTTTTTCGGGAGTCAACACCTGCCCGTTTTTTAGCGGCTCAAACGACTGGCTAATTAATGTCTCGTTCCGCGAGAGTACACTTAACGTGCCACACTGCACAAGGGACAGCAATAGATATAGATATTTTTTAATCTTATATTTTTTCGCAGCTTCACGTCACTTTGTCGTTAGAATTTTCACTATTCACTAAATATATGACACTTTTCTCATGACAGTGTCGTGAATTTTTTTTCTCAAAATTGCCTCACATTCATGCTTATTCTTCTTTAGGTTTATTTGATTTGATTTTTTATTTATCGGAAGCGCGAAATAAAGTACTATAACGCTGTTTACGCCGCACTACCCGAGATACCTACGTACACTGCTGTTGCCGATGTTCCTTCTTCGACACTACCACTGCCGCCGCCCCTACTCTCTCCAATCAACATCCACACAAAACACTTATCACCGATCATAAATTATTATCCACGACGATCATAAAAAATCATCTCCTTTTACTACACCACTGCGAATCCCTACATCCACCAGAAGGACATACGTACGTACGTACGTACTACCGCGCGCCGTACTGTATATTTGTGTACTACGCTCTCTATTCGCGTAACTGATATTGGGAAAATAATGGCTCCCTCTGCATACCCAGAGAACACCGAGACACCAGACGAGAAAGAGAGAGGAGAAAGAGATGGAAAGCGAGCGACTCTGGGGGAGCGAGAGCGCAAGAGATAGAATAAAAAAGAGAGAGCAAGAAGCCAGAGTCAAAACTACTTTGATGCTCCCGAAACGACATCTCCCCGCGCAGCGCGGCGTCACTGCTAAACTAAATGTTTCGAGCACCAAGTTCTTTCATCCGCCGACTGATGGCGCTGACATTGCCGCCAATTGGGAAAAATCCCATTTTTTTCGTTGTTTTTTCATTCTTTGGAGAAATGTTGTTATTATTTCGTATAACAGAGATTCTGGGAACATGTTGGGAGGTATCAACATCGTGAAAGCCATATTTACAATGTAGAAAATGTTCTTGAAATTACTAAAAAAATTTAGCCATCAAATGATAATCATATGGAATAGTTTGACAAATTCCGCGCTTGCATCAGAAAATAAGATGAGTAAAGCAATTAGAGAAGAATAAATTAACGGCCTTTATAGAAAACCGATACATTTCTTATACAGGAAAATTAGAATTGCTAATTATATTTGTCGATTATTTGTCATCAGTAGGAAAATTTTGTTGCGCAACATTTTTTTAACTTCAAAATTCCAAAAGCGTGATCGGAGAATAAAACATATTATAGTCTTATCTCTGATTACCGTGATGATTGATCAATATGACGAAGGTTTATTCTACCTGTAAACAGCTTTTGTATAATGAGTAAAAAAGAGAAACCGATGACTCATTAATATCCTCAATCAAATCGAAACACGTATGCGATGTATGAAATCGTCGCTGCCTGTTTCGTATTATTCACGAGAGTTCTCGAATTCGCCGATAGGTGGTGAGCAGGCTTACACGTATTCAATAAATACAAACCAGGTACAGTCGCGTGCGAAAAGTGCGAAGACGTGATACGTGGAAATCACACGATTGGTCGATACGATCAAACAGAGGAGTCTTATTCGTTGTTCAGCTTCCTCCGTGAATAGCCATAATCTAGTGTCTACTGAAAGAAAAAAAAAAAAAAAAAACTAAAATACATACCTCACTATGACGTCAGCCACAGGCAAAATTTATTTATAAATTTGTCATCGTTTCGCGTACTTTGAACCAATCTTTGAGACGCCCTACGTGTAAGATCGAGCTCTTTTTCATGACTATAACCTCGAAATACATCGGTGAATCGTAATTCAACAATTGCAATCGGTTCGACGTTGGGATTAGTTGCCGGAGAATTCGACTCGCGTTCATCATCAAGATCAAGTAACGGCAAGTGCTTATTTCATCATAACGTTACAGTCACGCCGAGTACTTCGCAGGACGTTCTACCCAGCCGGTTTTTTATACATTTCAAGAAAACGTATCTACCGAAAATCGTAAAAAAGTGAAATTCCATAATTTCGATCTTTCATTTCTTAACGTATTTCTCCGATTTTAGATAAACAACGAAAAAAAGAGTAAAAAAAATGAGTCTTCAGTGGACCCTGATCGCGTCGTTCCTCTACGTCGAGGTTTTTGTCGTTTTGCTGCTGGTCCTCCCGGTCGCATCGCCAAAAAGATGGCAAAGACTTTTCAAATCGCGTTTTCTTCAAAGTCTCAGCAATCAAGCATCCGTCTACTTCCTCGTACTTCTCGCCATCCTTGTTCTCTTCCTCCTCGACGCTATTCGAGAAATGCGTAAATATTCTACCATCGAAGCCGGAGACCATCAACATTTGAACGTCGAAATGCAAGGTAAATTTTTTCCTTGCAATTCCATGTCAATCTTCTAAATTTAATTTTGTATTGAAGCCGTAATTTGAAAATAATAGAGCAAAGTTTCCCTAAAAAGATTTCAATTTTCTTTGCCCATCAAATTGCAGGAAATATGAGGCTTTTCAGAGCTCAGAGAAACTTCTACATATCCGGCTTTGCGTTGTTCCTGAGTTTGGTAATCCGTCGTTTGGTCATTTTGATATCGACCCAAGCAACTTTATGGGCACAGAGCGAAGCAGCTCTGCGTCAAGCGCAATCGGCAACGACTACCGCGAGAACCCTTATTTCCGAGAAAGCTTCAGGAGAAAGTGCGCAAAATGATTCCAACGAGGCTCATGACAAAGTAGCAGTCGAATTGAAAAACAGAATAAAAGAATTGGAAGGCAAGAACAAAGAGTTGGAGGCTCAGCTGAGCACGGAAAAGAAAGATAAACTGGCGCTCAAATCGCAAGCTGAATCTTTGACCAAAGAGTACGACCGCTTGAACGAGGAACATTCAAAACTGGTGAAAGCTGAAGGCAGCGACAAGAAGAGCGATTAGTTAAAGTCTCAGCATTTTTCTGCCTTTGCATTCAATTGTCCAAGTGATATAATTTTTGCGACAAAAATGTGATGCTCGATAATCGCGTTATTACATCTTTGCAATGAATTTCCTCACATATTCTGTTGTTAAGCAATGTTTATTATTTTCTTCCTATGGGGCTGAACGAATTTCATCTATAGAGCTTCGCCGCAAAAAAATCAACATTTCCAAATAGGCGGCAAGTTCGTCCAGCTAGCTGACCTCTTAATTCTCATTTTCTTATGTATTCTTCCTACCTCCCACCACCGTTTGGCACGGAGCGAACGGAAATAGATAGGCGCACTTGCGTGCTGTATCTTAAAATACAAACCGCCTCAAGAATATTCACGATAATTCGGGTTTTCGGTGACGGTTTCTTTTTTTTTTTACACGCTGTCTTGATCGTCGGAGTTCCGCTTCTCGTTGTTTGATCGTGTAACCGCATTATGAAGAGGATCGAGATTCGCAACCCCAACAATTCTACCACTTAATGTTAGTGTTGGTAAATTATAAAAATATAATATAACCGCACGAGGCGTGTTCATTTTTTATGGTCCATCCATGTGATGTAATGAATAAAATATGTTTATCTTTTACTTAATACCAACTAAGAAACGTCTTCAGTTTATTCAACGAGATATCGAGCAACCATTCCCATACAACGATGAAGATTTTATTAGTAGTTGCTGTACATAACTCTGACTTGTCTCCTCAGTTTGGTCGAGCGTTCATCCACCTGCGCCTGCCATTTTTGACAACGACTTAAATGTCATTCGGTCGTGCGCAGATATTAAAATAAATATTTATTTCCTATACATCAGCGTGTAGTCTGTACTTGGTAGACAACTAATACATCATCATTATTCCGGCAAAGGAACATACAATTTTATTTTTAGCAACGTTTTCTTTTTTAACAACTCTTGTACTAGCAACGCGCGGCTATTAGGCCTGCACGTCGCTGATCTACGCAGTTGCTGAACTCTTCCACCAGGCTCGAACATTTCAAGATCTCTTTAGGGTGATCCTGGTAACAGCGAAGAACTTTGTCCTTGTTTTCTATGCATGGCGGTACCACCGAATTTACATCGATCTTCTTCTTGCCTGTTGACAAAATTCACGTCATTTCAACAGGCACAGCAAATCAGGTATTTGCAAAGTTCCATAAATACGAAAACAAGGCTGCTGAATTATCGGCTTATCTCTGTTATCAGAATTAGTCATTTACACAGTTTTTTTTAATCTGTGCAGTAACGATTAATTTCTATTTTTATGTTTACTTCAAACAGTCTTTATTCCATCTGGAGAAACTTTCAGTCCACATCAGGGATATTGACAATCTAATAGGAAATCCCGATAACTAGAAATATTTTCATACAATTAGAGGATCAGTGAAGCTCTTGGATTAATTATAATTTTATGGAGAGACAAAATCCAAAGTTTCCTGGTTCAATTTGTGTGCGGAGCCCGTTAGCGATTTTCAATAATCATTTTTCCAGGGCAACAACAAAAAGTTGATTTTCTATGTAATTTTCCAATTCTCGTTTTCAACGTCTCGTAACTTTTCAATTCACTGTTTCCTGAGTGTTGTATCCTTCCAGACTTAGAGTTTTCCAAACAGTGGCAACATGGTTGATGTTTTTCAAATTCTTGCGAATATACGAGGAACTTGTGAGAGAAAATACTTTCATATTTTATTGTATGTTGTGAAAAATCCAAAGTTATTTTCTCTTAAGGTTTTCATCGTGGGGTTTTTAAGGCATTGATATAAAATCTTATGGAAATGGGGATGGTAATACCATTCAATCAAAAATGAATTAAATAGTAAATTTACTGACCTTGAGCTGCAGAAACTTGATCAACAGCTCGTTGATATTCGTCTTCCAAAATCCTGTCAACTTTAGCATGATTTTCCTTCAAGTTTTGCATCCGTCTCTGCCAATAAACATTCTGATTAGACAGCTCTTCCTCCTTTTGTTGCTGCATTTGGAGAGCCGAAATCGTGTATTCGGGATTGATTGGGACCGAATTAACATTGTACGATCTAGTAGGAGGAGGAGGTGGGGGAGGAACTGCAGCAGGTTGCCCGAAAACTTGTTCGGGTTTTGCGGTTTGGTTAACAGAGCTAGATTCCCACTGTCGGCCAATGTTCACTTCCTTCTGAGGCGATAATTCCGTCTTGGGATTAGCAGCTCCTTGGGCAAGACGTTGCGCTACTCCGTTCGAAATGTGAATAACACCGAGCTCTTCATCGTTTGTGATGGTTAACTTTCGAGTACTCTGGCCGGAGCCCATGCTCGGTTCGATCTGATTTATCGAATAATATAACCTTGTCAATTAACGTGGATTACGGAAGAGCAGATATATTTTCTCGTGGTCAGTTGGGATTCGACACTTTTTTTCAGTCTGTTCCGAAATTATTACTCAGAAACCTGTCGTCTCACAGTTCTCGTCGTCAAAGTTCAGCCATTCATGCGAATGTCCAAAGGACATTGGAAAATAAATTTATTTTCTTTTTATCACTCGTGATTTTACATAAATAATGTCAAGTTACATAAATTTTATAATAGTAGCGGAGTAGCGGGTCGCATACCACGTAGCGGACAGTTGTAGAATTATTTTGAGTAAGACACACGTGCATATCGCAGAGGTCGCTAAAGTCGGTATTCTCGGATTAACAACAGGCAAAGACGATCGCTATTTTATTACGTCGTTCCTTCACTGTTTTAACCCCACTTTGTTAAACGTCAGAGATGGATTCGAACATGACACTTATTCAGTATTGGTTGACTAATGGATAACCGACAATCGTCGTTCAAAATCTCGATTCCACAGGAATCAATGAAGTGACAAGGATTCCTCAGGAAATCTGCACATCTCAGATATCGACGAACATAAAACGAAGATAATAAGATTGTGAAAGTGAAACTCGGGCAATGTCGGAAAACAATGCGGTGTTATCAGGGAGCGCCGAGGATTCTCCTGATAACACAAATCTGGGCCGTTATTTTGACCCAGCAGTGCGGACCGTGTTCGACGAAATAGTATTGCCTAAAGCATCGGACCCTGTGATTTCATCTTCCGGTCAAATTGGCATAGCAGAAATGAACGTAATGACGGAATTATCATCGAGTGATTTTTTCCACGACGACAATTTATTGACAGCGGAGCGTAAGTCGGACGGCATAGCAAATGACACCCACAGAGACGCCTGGATAGCTTCCGAAAGTACACGAAAAGTTTTGAGGTCAATAGCGACTTCGACACCCGGGAGCAACTTCCCCGAAAGAGAAAACTTGACTATGCCTGGGCTGACCATCCAGGGCGACATGACAGATGCTACAAAAGAAACCGCGATACATTTTTTGGGAGAGGACGAGAATATGCATCGAAACGTATTGACCGCTTCGGATGTAACTCAAGATGAAAGAGGCCTTAGAAATCTTATCCAAGCTGGTTGCTACAGAGCGGCGGTTAATCTTTCCGGCAGATTGATAGCAGTTTACGGCCAGGGATACGGGAAGATAAATCATCCGAGCAAACACACTCCTCACTCATTACAATTGTGGTACACGCGGCTTTCCCTCCTTGCCAAATTGAAGCACTTCGAAGTGCTTCGAGCAGAATCTCAACCTTTCGGAAATTTGGACAAGCCAGACATGTATTTTACATTTTATCCAGAACTGTATGGAACGAGACCAGGTTCCATGGCTTCTTTCGCATTTAGATTGCTCCTCGCGGAGATATCTTCCTATTGGAGCAAGCCGAGAGAGGCCATGGACAATTTGCACAAAATTCTCTCCACCGTCGAGCAAATCATAAAGAATTTATCTTCCGGTTTAGCCGAAGACGGCAATCCTTCAAAATTCAGCTCAACAGAACGCCAAGACGCTATGAGACTCTGGACAGGCCGGCGATCCAGAGTTCTCATTTCCATTGTCAATTGTGCATTGAGTATGAAAAATTTTGTACTTGCCATTGACGTGCTCGAAGATTTACACGCCATGAACGATTGGAACAAAGAACAGTCGGAAATATTACGATCCGCTATCGGAAGAGTTCACCTTTTTCTCGGCGATGTTTCCGCTGCTGAGAAAAAGTTTGCCACCAATAAAGAAGATGCCAACAAAACTGCTCTTACATCCAGAGAACTTATTGATCGAGGACTCATGGCCGTTGCTCAAAATGCTTTTCAAGAAGCTTTCAATTGCTTCAAAACTGCTTCCGGGCTAGATCCCTCTAATATTATGCTTGTCAATAACATGGCTGTCTGCTTGTTATATACTGGGGAGCTCAAAACTGCTGTGCAATTACTCGAAAAAGCTGTCGCCAGAAACCCCATAAAAAGCTTGCAAGAATCTGTTTTACTTAATATGAGCACGTTGTACGAATTACACACTACTCATTGTAAACAATCGAAATTACACTTACTTAGACAATTAAATAGATATAAAGGAGATGCTATTGATGTACAATGTTTACAATTGTCTTAATGGAATGTTGATAATTTATAAAAATGCAAGTTTTAATAAATAATAATGATGTTCCCTCAGATTTGTTTCCTTCAATCTTATTAATGAGCTTCGAAAACATTCCGAATTCCTTGAAAAATAAACAAAATGGGATGTATGAGATACGACTGTTGGTTTGTGATTAAGGTATCACTAATTTCTGAAAGTGTTGCAGCATAAAGTTTATATGCTCATATTTTAATGAGTATTAAAAAATGATGTGTCAAATTTCGAATTTAGCGCGAGCGTTCTCTCCAACATTCTGGACGATCCTCCAGATGTCGCCCAATGGAAAATCTACGTGTCATAAAACATGCAACTCCTCATAACCTGAAATCTGCAATTTCGGTAGAATCGATTCCGGGCGGTTTCCTTAGAGAAGGTATTTGTTGTATGGTGTTACGTTGTCAGTGGCCGCGTCGTGTGTTGATTCAACCTCAATTGAGACTTGTCAAAAACGTTCTTTTCCGTGTACCAAAGAAGGTCGTCCTGATCGAGAAAAATGGTGATTTTCACGAATTAAGATTAAAACTTTGATTGTATTTCAACAAGAACGCAAGGAAAATGAATCTGACAAAAACAAATATTTCAGGCACAAGAAGTCGAGGAAACTATGAAGCGGATCCAATCGCATAAAGGAGTCGTTGGAACGATTGTCGTCAATTCCGAAGGTTTGTAATCTTGCTCGAAAAATATTCTACACAATTTACGTGCTGTCTCAACCGAATAATTTGTCATCCGAAATCAAGGTATTCCCATTAAGTCTACGCTGGACAACACGACGACCGTTCAATATGCTGGACTGATTAGTCAACTTTCCGACAAAGCACGTTCCGTCGTTCGAGATCTCGACCCCACCAACGATTTAACGTTTTTACGCATAAGAAGTAAGAAACACGAGATAATGGTAGCACCAGACAAAGAATTCATACTCATAGTTGTGCAAAATCCCGTCGATTAACACTGCGACAAATTATTGGCTGCAATTCCCATTGAACAATGTTTATTCCTGCGAACGAGCGTAAACATTGATTTTTCAAGATTATTCGTTACACAAGCCTTTTATTTCTTCACTACGAAATTGGTAAATAAATTTGAAGTAATAATTTGTATCTTGTACTTGAAAAAACATTGCCTTTGATGTTACAAGCGCTTGAAAACTAATTTAACTCGCTACATTACATGGCTCGTAACAAAAAATTCACTGATAAGATAAAATTCTCATTCTGAACAAAAATTCTTGTAATCCACGAAATACAATTCCAGGGAAATGAGAAAAATGAATCTTTTTTTTTTTTAAAAAAAGCACGACAGTAAAACCACTTGCATGTAAATTTATTTATTGCCTAAGAAAAGTATAATATATGTAGAAAATATTCTTTATCATAAATACTAAACAATAAATCTTAATACAAAAATCCTATTCTATAAAAACACACAAATATGTTGAAAATTATCGAGAGTATACTTTTCGTAAAATTCATACAAAAGCGTATTACCTCATATCGGTTTTCTTCCACTGTTTCATCTTTTGGTTCTTTCTTTTTCATCGGATAATGGACGTGGGAAAATTCACGTTGAATTGTTACAGGCATCAGTCGTTTTTTCAGGTTTGATCCACTATTAATGACGTTTTAATTACAAAAATAAGATATTCGTTATCCTATCCTAGAACTACCAACCAATTTTGTTTACCTTTTAACTACAAGCCGGAGCGAATATTTACCCCACGGGTTTCTTGTTCGGGAAACCGTTCCGAAAGCAGTTATCTGACTTATACGTAGATAATTCTTTTCGTTTTTTTTCATGCCAAAGAGAGTGCGTAGAGAAATATCAATTTCAGTGAGGTTTAGTTCGTGAAAAATCGATTTGAATACCTGAATGTGCTAAAAAATTGATTTTGGAACGTAGTTCGAAGTTCGCCTGGGATACGAAATCTACCCCGATTTGTAGTTCTACGGTTAACAATGAAGTTCAATGGCCTAGCTTTTTGGGAGTGCAAATATTCATTGACACTGAGGCCAAAATTCTGGCTTATTAAAAAATAGAGAGTTCCTCCGCTGATACTTTGTAGATCCAAAGCTTCCTGTTTCGAAATACCGTTCGATTATTTTATCTAATTTACCAAAGCAAGGAGCATCGGACGCTATTGACAAAGCGTTCGCTCCGATTCGTCGTACGTAACCGTGATGAGAAAAATTTGAGCATTGAATTCACGATCTCATAAATTCCGTGACATTTTAAGTTTGAGAAAAAAAAAGTATGGCAGTTTTTTTTTAAGAGAGCTAATGTGTTGGAACGGTCGCTTGCGTACGTTTTGTCGAATTTCAACAGTGAGTCGTCGTTAGCTATTCTGCAGTACTGGCAATCTCGTCGTTTTGGTTGTAGGATGAAAGTATTTATAATACAGAATCATGGATGTAGCACCAATGACAAATGGCGCTATGCACAGACTGATGAGAAGTTCGAAGTACCAACGTTCGGTAATTTCAGCAGAGACAACCAGAGCCCAGAATGTACAGGCAACAATATTTTCTATCAAACACAGCAGATAATAAGCGGAATGTCTGAAAAACGTAGGCCCATCCGTTGGATTGAGATATATAAATAAATAAACAACACCGAGGACAGAGGCGAACATTAGAGAGCCTATTCGTTCGTGAATTGTTAAGGGTGTATGCGGTGGTCGTCTTCGATCGCGGCAAAATTCCGTCGCGCCAGAAGGCTCGACTAACAACCAAATAGTCATCACGATCCAATGAACGCCGCAAAATATTCCGGTGTACAGGACCCATACGCTCGCTATGGCGCTTATCGACATGATTCTTGATACTGGAACAATTATTTTGTTATTATTTTTTACTTATTTACGAAATTCTCAAAACAGAAAATTTATGAGGCAGTGGACGTTTCGTGAACCTTCGAATGCATACCATAAGTGCATCTTGAGTCAATCTGACCTGAGGCATTTTTTAAATCATTGCATCTCGGTAAATATACATTTATTTTCATCGAGACGTTTAATTGTAGTAAATTATTCACAATTTATGGCCCAAAATTTATTTTCTAAGGAAAATGAAAACGGAATGCCAAACCATCAGAGTGAGAAATTTTTTGGGGATAACACGACCCGGTATACACTCGAAGGGTTAAATATCAGGAAATCCAAAAAGAAACCAGAAATTGTTTAATTGTTCTAAATGCGTGGCATGGACCAGCAATTTCTCGGTCAATATTCGCCTTCAATTCTCTATTGTAAATTTTGGTTTCTTTTTTATTTTCGAAGAAAACAAAACTTCTCGGCCCTCAATTCTTGAAATCACGATAATAAAAAGAATTGAGCATTTACCAGTTATCAAAAAATGCCAGAAAAACTGTAGCAGAGTTCCAACAACACCGATATTGGATTTATCCCATTGGGCAAGCCGAATACTCCGATTATAACTGGCCATGGCCCATCCCATGCTGACCAAAGAGCTGCAGATACTGCCCACTTGATGCAACACTGTCCAATGAATAAAATTAATATTGATTCAACAGTTTGATACGCAGCTCGATGATAAAAACAGTTGCATCTGCTTACACTGCATGCTGAAGGTCTGATGATTGTTATGGAGCATAATGGTCAGTTGTAAGATCTGTTGAGGAGCGGCTTCCAAAAAGCACTCGAAAACTCTGAGCAGAGCAATATCTTGGTCTTCCTTGAGCATTTTCACGTAATATCTCCTTTGCTTGAGTTGGTCACCTTCTTTTTTGTACTTGCGAGACTTGAGAGCATACTTAAGGCCATCTATATGCCGAAGGACCGGGGCTAATTGGAATACAAGTATAAAAATGCAGCAGAATTTGCTCCGAATTGCTCGGCTGGCAAAACTCTTGCGTTTATGAATTTCAGAGCCTGGATTCATCTGGAAAAACATTCAGCTTGTAATATAACAGCACACAGAAATGGGGATACTGAGGGGTTTTGAATTCTCACCTCTGCATCCTGATTATACATCCTTGAAGAGATTACTAAATTGATTAGCGACGGAATGAAAAGAAACGCCATGGTCCAATAGAAATACAAATCATTGCCTTCCAAGGCATATCTTAAGCAGAGGCTGAGATCAAAACACACATCGACGATATGTGTTAAGATGGAAAATGATATAAAAAATATATCGAGCTTAGTTACTGTTGCCTTGCTGCTTGGAATATCGTTCACGTCGGTTCCACTAGTCACCATTGGAAAGACTCCCATTATTTCGAAATTGTCGTCGTTCTCTTCATCCCGCATGTTTGTTTCAGCGTTTGATGACATTGTGGAGTTTTTTTTCTTTTTCATGCGATAACACACTTTCGAGTGTGTTGAGTGTAGTTATCTCGTGGATGCCAACAAGTGTCAAATACGCTTGGTTTTCATGATTTATACACGTTGTGTTTATAAGTGTCGAAATAAACTTTCTTTTCTTTTATTATAAGTATGGTTTTCTTGCGAATTCTAACATTATGTTCTTCGAACGATCGATTTCGAAACATAATTGGTTTTGTTTGTTAAGCATTTCTCAAATTCTTGCACGTAATGTCATAGCGAACCAGGTTAGGTTTGATCGTATTCGTGTGCTACATCCTGCATCCACAGTTGCATCTCGGAGCTCGAACGGTGCGTTAGATTCACTTCGCTGACAGGAACCCCTTGAGCGCACCCATCTAAAGATATTTCAACTTATCCTCGGATATCGAGTTGAAGAATGAGAGCACGGTGCGATTCTGTTGACTCCATCGGTAAACATCCATTGGTAAAAAGCCAATCTCCTGTGTTCTTTGACCATATACATAACCAACTTTCTCGTTCGTGTACATGGGATGAGCAAGCTGTTCCATCAGGTGTGGAATGTGTGAACTGCGGTGACAGAACCACCCCCATCCTAACATAACCTAAAAAACCGTCACTACTTGTCAATAAACTAGGTCAGAATTTATACAACAAAGTGAACACTGAAAAATATCGTTACGTCAAAGCGTTCAATTGATTCGTGGAATCCCACAAATAACAAATAAGAGAGGCACACATCAAGGAATATAAATAAAATGAATTCAAGCGAGATGAACGATTTGCAAAAGTTAGAAGAAAGTGCAAGAGCGACGGGTACGAAGCACGTAATAAACATGCTTCAAAGACCGGGTCAATTGGAGAAGGTCGAGCAGTACAAGCGTCGAATAGGTCGTAAAAAAGCATCTGTTGAAACAATGTTGAAAACCGCGATGCAGAGTGAATTGGATGGAGTTAAAGTGGGTTTCAATCAGTTGCAGAGCTCCTTGAAAATAATTCGTTCCGTCAAAGAAGAGCTCAACTTGATTGGTGAGTCCTTCGGTGCTGCCTTGGAGCTGAGCACCAAATTGCAAGTGGTACAAGATGAAAACATGCGCCATTCGCAGTATGTAACGGCGAAAGAAAATCTCAAACACATATTCACAGTGCCGGAGAGCGTTGAAAAGACAAAACAGTGGATCAATGACGGGGAACTTTTACATGCTCATCAGAGTCTCATGGATTTGGAAAATTCACGAGACGATTTGTTGTACGAGCTGCACAAACTTCCCAATCAGTCGGTACCTGACACCCTAATGTTGAAAGCTTATTTCGAGGATGTTGAAATGCTCTCAAAACTCATGGAGAAGCAGATAAAACTTGTACTCGGTCGCACTCTCAACACAGTGAGAAAAGAACCCACTGTTATTGTCACTGCATTGAGAATTATCGAGAGAGAAGAAAAATCCGATCACTTTGCTAATCAGAGACACAAACAAAGCGGATTCATGCCACCTGGGAGGCTCAAGAGATGGAAAGACATGGCTTTTGAAGTACTTGAAAAAGCTGTGTCAAACAGAATAGAAGGGACGCAAGTGGAGGAGAGAGCGGATAATAAGATGTGGCTCGTCCGATATCTCGAATTAACAAGGCAATTAATACTGGAAGATCTCAGAGTGGTGAAAACTCTTTGCCAGCCGTGTTTTCCACCCAAGTACGAAATCATAAGGAAATTCGTTGCTATGTACCACAACAGTTTGTCCCTTCATCTTCGTGACATAATAGCCGGTGGACTGGAGGGTAACGAATACGTTTCTCTGCTCGCATGGATCATCAATACTTACACAGGAGATGAGCTCATGAAACACCCGGAATTAAACATAGACACTAGTGACATTGGGCCTCTTCTGAGTAACGAGATAATCGACGAATTGCAGGAAAAATATTTACGGAATATGTGTCAGAACTACGAAGACTGGATGAAAAAGACGTTGGACACGGAAAAGGTCGATTGGTGGAGCGGCGTTCTCCCAGAAGGGACTAGCCAAGACACCTATTATCACACCGCCGCTCCGGTCATTATTTTCCAAATGATCGATCAAAATCTCCAGGTGACCAAAACTATCAGCAGCGATTTAACAGCCAAAGCGCTTCTATTGTGCATCGAGCAAGTTATCAAGTATGGGACGATGTATCGTCAAGCCATTCAGGATTTCAAGGCTAGACACTTTGAAGATCGAAGTCAAGTTCCGTATTTCACGCATCACATGATCACCGTAGTAAATAATTGTTTACAATTCGTCGAATTGGCACAACAGATGAAACAATTGTATTGGGTTCCTACGGCGAGCGGTGACGCAGCGATTAAGTTCGAGAGTTTACTCGCAACTTATCAACATTTGAGAAACGAAACTGCTTCCATTCTTCTCGAAGAATCTTTCTTGGACCTCGAACGTCAGTTCCAGGATCTTCTCACACCGAAATGGCTCGCGTCTCCCATACCAGTTTCCACTATTTGCGTCACGCTCGAGGATTATTTTCAGGATTACAATCATCTCCGACCCAAGAATTTTGAGTACATTATAACCGAGGCTCAAAATTTGATTGCGAAACGGTACATCGTCGCGATGTTGCAACGAAAAATCTCGCTCAAAACGTACGAAGACTGCTTAACCTGCACATCCAAGATAATGACCGAAGCCGACGAGTTGAAGAACTTTTTCGTTCGTATCGCACCCAAAGTTGGCGTCTTCGATTGTCCTTTTGAAATTATCAAGCGACTCGCCGAGGTCCTACGCTGTGAGGACTCTGAAATTTTATCTCTCGACCTGCATTCGTTGGTCGAAAAATATCCCGATATGACGGAAGATCATTTGGTCCGGCTGCTCAGTCTCAGAGGCGATATTTCACGGAGCGAAGCTAAAGAAAAAGTTTCCTACATACTCGAGGCTCAGAGAAATAGAAAAACAACCCAACCCATTTCGAATAGTATATTTAGGCATATTGTTATACAAGATAGTTTCCTCAACTGGAAACCCTGAAGCTCGAAATCTGTTCAAAATTCTTTTTTGACACTCACTTGCTGAAACACAAATTTACTGAAATGAAAAATAGATAGTTGTCGAATTATCTTTTAAAATTTGAAATTGACTCGTGAATGATATTTATATGTATGTGTGAAAATGAATGCCTAATGTACAGTTGAATTAAAAAAAAAAAAGGCGATCCATTGAACAGAAATGTATATAATGATTTATAAATATAGATGAAAATAATAAATTGTTACAACAAAGTTGTATGAATTTGCCACGGTTTAATTGTGCGTAATAATTCTTTTGAAACTTCTGTTTGCCCTCTACGCATTTTTTAAGTTATATATCTCAAAGTCAAGTCTGAGGTCTTGCATTTCAATTACTTCGAATTTCGCGTCACGACTGCAGCGTTCCCGGCGGACGATATGTGATATACCGACGAACACAAACAAAACGAAACTTGGCGTGGTTACTCGTAACTCGTAAGGTTATGCTGACGAGAATTCCTAAATGATTACGTCTGGATAAAAAACTGAATAATCGACGGAATCTCATAATATTGATAGCTGGACAAATAAAACTATCACTCAATGTTTTCAACTCGTCGTTTAACGTTGTCATTCGGTAGGATTTTTAGAAATCAATTTTCAAGAAATCTAACCTCCAACGACGTAGCTCCTGATGCCGAAAAAGATGGAATCGATGAGAAGACCGAGGGTAGGAGAATTTAATAAATAAATAACTGTTTTGTTCGAATTTTAGAAGCTTTTTTCATATTTATTTGCTCCTCATCCAAAATCTATTCTATACACAGAAAATATAAAATAACTTTTCATTCAAATTCACTAAACACCTGACAATTGTCCCAACAGAAAAAACAATCGTTGTAAGCCAAGATGGTCCAATAAAATTGATCGGTATAAACCAACCAGCAAAAAAAAATTGTCTCGATGCAGCAACTGCACAATTGCTTTCCGAAGCACTGGATGAATTTGAACAAGACGAGAACTCCTTAGCTGGCATTCTTCATGGAATCGGAGGCAGCTTTTCGTCCGGCTTCGATTTAGATGAAATCGCAAAATCCAATGCAGATTCGGATGAAGGTTTTGCTCACTTCGGACCTTTAGTAAGATTTCTTATATAATCCAAAATCAAGCTGGTATCGACTTATCGTGATGATAAACATTGACCTAGAAAAATATTCAAATTTGTGATGAATGACGCCTCGGTCTCAAAGTTTGAAATGTTCAAGCCATCTTTTCTAGCCGGGTGCCAGTAATGGTTCCGCAAGCTCCTGCGACTTTGATACGACGATCTAGCGATAATTGAAGCGATGAAATTTCGATAAATTGAAATTTTGCGATATTCATATTTCGTAGTGACGACTTTATTCACTCCTCACTTTTTTCAGTCAAACAGGGACAGCCTTGTGAAGAAACCATTGATAGGATCGATCAGTGGATACGCGGTGGGCGTTGGTTTCGAGCTCGCCTTGATGTGCGATTTGAGAGTCATGGAAGATACTGCATCTATGGGGTTTCTCAATCGGCGGATGGGAATACCCATAATGTGCGGTGGGACAGTGAGGTTGCCTGCGATTGTGGGATATTCTCGTGCTCTGGAAATAATCCTAACAGGAAAATTAGTCAACGCTGATCTAGCTCTTCAATGGGGTCTGGCCAATCTTATCGTTCCCTGTGGAAGTGGTAAGATTCAGAATTCCTGAATATATTCACGTCGATTGCGCCTATGTGTTTGGTGGCTCTTTGTGCCAAAACCAGTGAAGCGATTTTCACCAACTCCGAGACAATAACGGTCAATGAGCATTTTTCAACACTCATACAATTTGATTAAAAAAAAACAAAAAGAGAAACGCTAAATACTTTACCGCGAAGTATTAATAACTTAATTTTTTATTCGTATTCTATTAAAAAAAGCGAAACCTGTGACATTTTGAGACAAATTTTG